>PVHX01003250.1:0-45241 GCA_004024805.1 Geosciurus inauris
AGGCGGCCCCTGAGGGCTGTTTTGGCCTTCTCTTGCACTCCTGCTGGTGAACAGGAACTCTGGAGCGGAAGTAGAGGCTGGCTCAGGTCTCACTTAGGCAGAGTCACAAGCTGGAGAGTTTGTGTGCGACCCTTACCGTGAGTATGAGCTCCCCTGGGGTTAGAAGCTAGCAGGCTCTGGTCTGCCTTCAACTGGGCACCCCTGGCATTCCCACTGGAACTCTGGAGTGGAACTGAGGCAGGTCCAGAGCGCACCAGGGTGGGGCCTCTTCACACTGGGGTCTCTGGAGGCCACTCTTTCCCTGGGTGTGCTTTCCTCTGTGGCCTGAGTTTGGGATCCTCAGTGGCTCGAGGTGGCAGTTCCTGGTCTCCCTCCTGCTGGACACCCGAGCAGGTTCCTGAGGGCGGATCTGGGCCCTCTGCAGCTCCTGCCGGTGCACCGGAGCTCTGGAGCGGAAGTGCGGCGGGCTGTCTCCGCTGGGGTCTCTGGAGCGACTCTTGCCCTGAATTTGGGCTCCCCAGTGGCTAGCGGCTGGGACCGTGTGTCCACAGGAGCAACTGCTAGGGGCCCTGCATGGTTGGGTGAGCGCTGGAGCCAGGAACCCCTTATAGAAGCAGGCCCCGCCCGGGGCGAGCCCAGGGCTGGGGCTCTGAGCCGCCGCGGCTGAGCTCCGCCGCCGCTTGCTGCCGAAGATGCTCTGCTTGTGGTAATGGTTGCTGCCTGGTGGCCCTGCTTACATGCACAAGTGAAATTCCTGCCGGGGCAGCTGTAGGATGATGTCCAGAAGCTGGCTGGGAGATGGTATTTCCACTACTTCAATCTCTGGCTCTGGAGAGACTGACCACAGCGTCTGCCTAGGCTGCCTTCTTGGAACCGCCTCAAATACATAATTTTGATGCTTTGGCTTCTTCTTTTAGTCTCAGTGCTTCCTAACATTGGCCATAACTTCATACTCTCTTGAGAAAGTTTTGGAACTCCAGATGTCTGGAATTCTCTCAGAGATTGATTTAATTGGCTTGGTATGTGCCTGGGCACTGGGAGTTTTGAAAACTCCTCAGAGAGTTTTAAGGGATGATTCTAACCTGCAGCTGAAGTGGAGAACCATAGATGCAAGGATGTGCTGTTTGTAGTGTGCTTGATAGTTTATGGCTTTCTTTTTTTCTTTTTTTCTTTTTGGTACTGGGGATTGAACTCAGGGGCACTCGACCACTGAGCCACATCCCCAGCCCTATTTTGTGTTTTATGTAGAGACGGTCTCACCGAGTTACTTAGCGCCTCGCCATTGCTGAGGCTGACTTTGAACTCGCAATTCTCCTGTCTCAGCCTCCCTAAGTGCTGGGATTACAGGCTTGAGCCACCGTGCCTGGCTAGTTTATGGCTTTCTTGGTAACTCCTCTCCAGGACTTCCCTGCAAGTCTCCAGCAAAGGTGACAATATCAAATATTTGGATGAGAGAAGCAGGTAAGATAAATGAGTCAATGGCCCCATTTCCATGTAAAGGGAGCAGCTCTCACTAGACTGTTGCCAAAAGACGCAGGTCCGTTGTGATCTGTTTTAAGTCTTTACAAATAACTGATTTAGACTGACTTCCTTCCTTCCTTCCTTCCTTCCTTGTGAAGTCTTGATATTTTAAAGCATTGCTAACCAATTCGAATTATTTTCAAAACCTGGTCAGACAAACACATGCTTTGTAGGTCACTACCCAATGTGGCCCACTTCCTTCACCAAGCCACCATTTTTCATGTCACCTTTTCCTCCACCACCAACATTTACATGTGGTGTTATAATAACTTTTTTTAAAAAATTTCTTTCAAGAGAATTGATAATGTATAAACTACAGAGAATCCTTGGATAGAAGTGTAATACCCGTGGTCAAAGTGGGGGATGATCCTAAGTAAGATGCATTGTCGTGGTTAAAAGGCACAGAAGCCTACTCTAGTGGATGCTTTGCTGTGGAGCCGAGATTCCGTTTCAGGATGGAGAGACTTTGGGGAAGTTTTCTGGGAAGTTGTTAGCTGATAGCCTTCTCCAGGAATTAGAACAGCTGTCAGACCCAAGTTCATGCTTCTTTCACAAAGACCGCGTCTATACAGTGACAGAGGATAAAGATCCATCCTCTGCCTTAATTTTCAGCTCCCCAAGATCCCAGCTTCAGAGATCGTGTGAGACTGTGACATCAGCTGAGACCTTTTCTGACTATATTTCAGTTAACTTCTCCCTTTGCCCTCCACTTACTACATCAAACCAGGAAAAAAAAAAAAAGTTTGTAAACCAAGTTTGTTGCAGATACGGAGTCATTTAATATGCTGTCACCCCAGGAGTTATTCTCATCTCCTTTGATTAGAAGCACATTATTGATCATGCCCACTTATAAGGCTATGAATACCAAGAAGCAGGGATCGTAAGGACCACCCTACAGTTTGTCCACCACAGAAGGTGTCCTTATATATTCTAACTGGATATGAAATCCATAATAAAACTGTTAAAAAGCCCAGTGTCCTTACATGGTAGACCTTACATTGGTTATACTTATTAGGAACCTGTGAACAAGGTGAAGAGTACTCAATAACACTAGAAGACAAACTCAGTACAGCCCTTAGAATGGTTAGAGTTGATCATTTCCTATTACATACCCCAAATTGGAGAGAAGAAGCATAGCCAAAATTTATGATAGTAAGTAATGCTGGCAAGAAGGCATGCTAAGTGATCATTCAGATAGAAAACAGAGTATGGATCTTGTATTAAGTTATGGACTTCAGCCAAAAAACAAAAGCACCCAATACTGGCCTTGCAGTTAGATCACACTAGACTAGTCAGCAAAATGAAGGGAAAACAACTCCATAATCATCGTGGTTGTGGTCATTTCAGACAAGGGGAGATGGACAGGAGACACCTTGAGGAGAAAGACAATAAACACAGTCATAATCTGGTTCCTTGGACAACTGTGACTAGGGTCATTTGACTCAACAATTGTAATTATGGTTATAGTTATTACTGAACGCACAGTACTTGGTGACAAGACAGGTGTGAAGTCTCTTAAGTGCTCTACCCTTGCAAATTTTTAAAGAAGAAAGAATAATTTATCTTATTCTGGATCATGAAGAAGGAAGGAAGAAAAAAATATCATTATATCATGTAGCTGGGAAGGTGTTTCCTCCCATGCTTCCATACATTGAATTCTTCTCAGTAGATTTGTTTTTACCCTTCCCCTTCCTTCCTTCCTTCCTTCCTTCCTTCCTTCCTTCCTTCCTTCCTTCCTTTCTTTCTTTCAACTATAGAAATATCTAGATTTATGCATTGGTTGTTTTAAAATTAAGTGGTAAACTAACCTTACTAATTAATGTTAAATATCACACTGTCAAATAGATATGTAGTTAGCTTTTTCATGTGTGATATAATGGATAATATATTTTTAAAATTGCTTTAAATTTATTTTCATGTAAACTAGAAATGGGACTGAAATAAAGCCAGATTAAATACCCTGTCATGTAGAATGTCTTTTCTTATTTAATTATCTTAATATCCTTGAAAATTAAGGTGGCACACAGCTGTGATCCTTGCAACTCTGGAGGCTAAGGCAGGAGGATCGCAAGTTCAAAGCCAGTACTGGTAACTTAGACTGTTTCAAAATTTAAAAAATGGAAAAGGGCAGGGATATAGCTCAGGGGTAGAAAACTCCTGGGTTTCATCCCCAATATCCTCCCCCCACAACACACACATCACAATATCTTGAAATATCTCCATTTGTGTTATTTTAGCTATGTAATCTAAAACAATCTCTTTTTAAGTCAACTCTTTTTTGTTGTTGTTGTTTTGGTACTGGGGATCGAACCCAAGGGCGCTTAACCAATGAGCCACATCCCAGCCCTTTTTATTTTTTATTTTGAGATAGAGTCTCGCTAAGTTGCACAGGTCCTAAGTTCCTTGGGATCTCACTACGTTGCTAAGGCTGGCCTTGAACTTGTGATCCTCCTGCCTCAGCCTCCTGAGCTGCTGGGATCACAAGCATGTACCACCACATCTGGTATGTCTAATCAACTCTTAAAGATCATTTGCATTTTTAAAATAATACCATGTACCCATAATAATTTGATACATTTATAGTTATTTCAGCACCCTTTCTTCTTAACCCTCTCCTGCACTATCTATGGTTATCATGAGGGGAAAAAGGCAACTTGAATTTGTCTCCATTTTTCATCATAGGGCACTAATTCTCTCCCAAACTTTTACTTGTAAAAAGAAAAGCCTTTTCTTGCACTGAAAATTTCTACCTTTTACTTCATCTTGATTTGACTAGCTACTTTTTCTTTTCTTTTTAAATCTTACTTGTTTTCTGTTGCTGTGCTTTTGTTGTTCTTTTAGACAGGGTCTTGCTATGTTGCCCAGGTTAGTCTCAAACTCCTGGGCTCAAGTGACTCTCCCACCTCAGGGTCCCATGTAACTGGAATTATCAGCATGTACTACCATGCCCAGTTTTAAATTTTTACCTCTACATTTTTATTTAAAAGCTGAATCATTACCTATTGTTTTGGTCAAAAATCAAATGTAAAACAATTCCATGAGTATATGTGGTACTAAATCCTTTTAATGATGAAATGGATTCTGCTATATTTCTTTGATAGGAGGAAACAGCCACAGATTGAAACAACAGCTTTATATATAGAAGGAAAAAATTGTATTGGAAAGAATAGAGTTGACTAGCATTTGCTTTTACCCAAACATATTCAAATCCTCTAGGTAGACTCTGAAAAATAGTATGAAATTGCTTTGTCTTCAACCTTAGCCAACTGCAGGCCAATGGAAAAGTTTGTAACTGTATAGCAAACAGCCATATGGTCAAATTATATACATGATCCATTTAGTTAGATGCCAACTGTTGGTGATACTTTAAAACTGTAGCTATAGTCACTACCCTTTTGTAAAAAATCAGTAAAGGCAACAAGTCTAATCCCATTATCAAAGGCTATCTCAGTATAAACAGACTCAAAAGAACACGTGATGTGGGGACTTCTAGTAAATACAGCAGATTGAACACATGTGCTTTTCTGTCTCCTCTCCATAAGCCTATCAAATTATAATGAAAGAGTATGAGAGGGCAAAATGGAGCCAGAAAGTAGACCGAGAAATATGTAGCCATGGGAACCAGGAAACAGAATCCAACCAAAGAGAATGCAAAGGAATGGATGACAAATGGGCATTCACTCTACAGAAAGTGACCAGAGGGAGACAGGAGGCTTTGGGATAGAGAACTTCAAGAAGAAAAATGAAAAAGTAATAGAGTATTTGATATGAATACATTTTTAGGAAAATTGATAAGCATTGGACCAACATGTTGTCATATTTGGGGGAAAATAGCTGTAAGTACATAAAAAACTAAACCCACATAAGAAAATGGGTAAATCCAGGGTGAAAAAAGGTAAATGAGAGAAAGAACATAATCAAAATATGCCACTTTAATCAGTAGTAAACAATATAAATTAAGTTATAATACAGTAAATACCAATTATTGATTTAAATTTTTAAAAATTTGGGTTTTTTTGGTACTGGGGATTAAATCCAGGGTGCTTAAACACTGAGCCACATCCCCAGCCCTTTTTTATATTTTATTTAGAGACAGGATCTCACTGAGTTGCTGAGGGCCTCGCTAAGTTGCAGAGGCTGGCTTTGAACTCATGATCCTTCTGCCTCAGCCTCCCAAGCCTCTGGGATTACAGGCATGTGCCACCATGCCTGATGAAAATCTCAATATAACTAATGTGGGATGGATAGGGAGACAAATATGGGTTTTTTGGGAAGGTGGAGTGGTTTAAGAAAGTACATTCATCATCCATTCCATAAATTTTACATTTCCAAAAAATTTTACGTGTGTGTGTGTGTGTTGAAAAATATGTACTTACTTACTGAAAAGAAAAAAAAAAGGAACTGAAAGTGGCTGTTCTGGGCCATAGAATTTGGTGGGAGTATTGGAAGAAGTGATAGGCTGATGAAGGACTTACTAACAGTAATTGATTTTTATAGCATAAACATGTATTACGTAGTTTAAAATTTTAATAGGTGGAGTGCTTGCCTAGCCAAAAAAAAAAAAACAAAACCTAAATTTATTTTTAAAAAATTCTGCTGGGCATTGTGGCACATGCCTATAATTCCAGCAACTGGGGAGGTTGAGAGAGGAGAATTGCAATTTCAAGGCCAACATTGACAATTTAGGGAGACTCTGTTTCAAAAAATTAGAAGGATTGGTGATGTAATACAGTGGTAGAGCACTCTGGGTTCAAGTACACCCCCTTCCCAAAAAGTAAAGGTTAAGAAATTCCTTTTTTTTTGAGACAGGGTCTTGCTATGTTGCTGAGACTGGCCTTGAACACCTGGGCTTAATCAATCTTCCTGCCTCAACCTCCTAAGTAGCTGGGACTGTAGGCTTGCACTAGTTCTTTAAGAAATTCTTCTTTAAAAAATAAATATATGGTTTGAAGAAACTCCTTCAAAATACTTTCACTTCCAACACAGTTAAAATGTATGCTGTGATTTTTAGGGGGGCTAGACTTTGCTCAGAATTGAGCCAGGATGTTGTGCATGCTAAGCAAGTACTCTACCACTGAGCCAGCCTGTATGAGCCTTTTAAGGCTTCCCAGATCAAAATATTTGTTTCAGATTGTTCCTCTTGAGAATGCTAAAATGCAGAAGCTCAGATGTACGGGGTCAGAGATCCTATCAAACTTATAAAACTCACCAATAAAAAATTATAACAACAAAGGAAATCATTTACATGTTTTGTTTTAATTCTACCTCTTTGATTTCTTGGCAGCAAAGTGCAAAGCAATCCACATTCCTGGATTTTAATAAGCTCCACTACTTGTGATTATGTGATTGTGGGCAAATATTTTAGCTTCCCTGAGTGTTAGTTTCTTCTCTCAAATGATATAATAGAGTAGTTGTGAGGATGAAAGAAAAGGAAATGCATTAGCGAAGTATTTGGTACACTATTATCCATAGTAAAACTACTGTTATACTAATTTCTTCTTACTTTTCTTAATTCCTAAAAAATAGGTTATTCATTTGCAGCTCCATTTATATGCATTGTCTTCTACCACTGTGTAGCTAGATGGATTTTAACAAGCCTATTAGATCATTATCTCTAGCTACATCTATTTTTATAAACAAATGAATTATGGGTCATTATCATGCTGTACCACTGAACTAATTTTTATAAGTATCTTAATTATATATTATGCAAGAACAGGTAACTAGTTTCTGATCTTCTGTGGGCATAAATTTACTTTTAACTATATAGCACTTCCACTTGTCTAGGCTAAATTGTGTGTGTGTGTGTGTGTGTGTGTGTGTGTATCTGTGTCTGTGGATACATACACATATAAAGCTTGATTCAATCTTTGGTGAAGATGGTAAATTATTCTAATCTATTTGGCAAATGAGAAAATGCATATAATGTGTATAGTTTGTGTCTTTAAAAGGCATTTCATTTTGTTCTAGTAATGAATATTAATTGTCTTAGTTTATTTTAACCTCATTTTAGTTATAGCTGAATAAATAATACAACAATATTTCAAAACTTCAAATATACACTCAGTGATAACTTCATATCTCTCCTTTTTTTTTTTTTTTTTTTGGTACCGGGGATTGAACTCAGGGGTACTTGACCACTGAGCCACATCCCCAGCCCTATTTTTTTGTGTTTTATTTAGAGACAGGATCTCACTGAGTTGCTTAGTGCCTTGCCATGGCTGAGGCTGGCTTTGAACTTGCGATCCTCCTGTCTCAGCCTCCCAAAGTTCTGGGCCACTGCACTCGGCTGGATGGTACTTTTGAATACTAAACGGCTTCAGGGCTTGATTGATTTGATCACTACAGGGTCAGTCTGACTTTCCTCCATTGGTTTGTATTGGTTTATTTGTTCATTTATCCATTCAGTAACTACAGAGTGCTCATGTGATAGGCACACTGCATAGTATTGGGCATTCACAGACAGATATGATCTTCTTCTCATTGCCAGTGGGGGATCCATCGTTCTTATGCACTGATAACACAATGTGAATGAGAACAAAATTGCAGATGTTGAGAAGGCTTTCTGAAAACACTTGGATGTGCCCAGGTTCAGGCCTGGTTTAGGCCAATACCTCTAAGACTGTCCAGGAGCAAAGGTCCTCTCATCTAGAACTTGCTCTCCTCTCTCCAAGAGGTCATCCCAGGAAGATTGCCTCCATTGTCCTTTTAAAAAACTGTGTTCTCATGGAAGCACAATGATGTGTTCCCAGCCTCCCTGGTGGCAGTCCTCTTGGGACCTCTTATCATCTTAACTTCCTCCACTACAGGGACAATGCAGGGCTCCTGTACTTGCTATGGGGTTCCAGTCTGAGAAACCCATTGTGAGTTGAAATGTTCTAAGTTGAAATGCATTTAAGCCAGATGTAGCAGACTGGATGGGCTTTGAGAAACATCAATTTCATGTCTTTGTGCAACCTCACACTGCCTCTGCCATGCCCCTCATTTTCAGTAGTTCTGCATTGAGGAGGAAAAGGGGATCTCCTTAAGAATCCCATTATAACTCTTCATTAGCTTGTTTGTCCTGCTCTGGTCTGTCCACTGTCTGGAATTCTTTGTGAATTCCTGATACTAGAGAGCCATGGTGGGGGTATGGGTGACTCTAAGGACTGACTCATCCCTGATGTAGAAAGTTTAAGACAGCATGTATTGGGTAAGGGTGCAGCATGGTCATGTTGTACAGGTGACTTAATCCTATGGTGGTGTTTCTTTATCTTTAAAAGGACAATATGGTAGTATCAGTGTCGTATGGCTTTTCTGAGGATTAAATAACAGAAACCATCACAAATACCTAAAACAAAATGTATGGGACCTAGTAAGTGCTCTGTACATGTGAGTCATTGATTTCTGATGAAAAGACAGCAGGCAACTGTTGCCGGCACATTTTCCTTTTTTTAAAATTTATTTATTTTACAGTAGAGTGCATTTTGACATATTGTACACAAATGGAGCACAACTTCTCATTCCTCTGGCTGTGCATGGTGCAGAGTCACTCCAGTAGTGTAAGCATACATGTATATAGGGTAATGATGTCTGTCTCATTCTGTCCTTTTCATCCCCACAACCCCACCCCTCCCCTCACTCCCCTCTACACAAACCAAACTTCCTTCATTCTTCCCTATCCCCTCAGCCCTGCAACGGATCAGCATCTGCTTATCAGAGAAAACATTCAGCTTTTGGTTTTTTGGGACTGGCTTATTTCACTTAGCATAATATTCTCTAGTTCCATCCATTTACCTGCAGATACCATAATTTCATTCTTCTTTAAGGCTGAGTAATATTCCATTGTGTATATGTACCACATTTACTTTATCCATTCATCTGTTGAAGAGCATCTAGGTTGGTTCCATAGTTTAGCTATTAGGCCAACACATTTTCTACATCTTTCCTCCAGCATATTCTCTGAGAATTGTGATTTCTCTGTGAGCATGATTCACTTTGGTATTCATTTCAGTTTCAGGTACTGAACCTGAAGATGATAACTTTTTATGTTGGCCTTCCATCCCCAAATTCCTATCAGATTTTGCAAAAAGTTAGGGAATTCATTAATTGGAACATTAGGAACGGCTGGATTTCACTGGCCTTCTGTTTAGTTCCCAAAAGTCCTTTCATATCATTTCTGACAACTTACACCCACAAATTTATGGTTGCACCAAAGAAAAATTTATACAAAATCTCAAAGTTGTGCATGAGTTAGTAACACCATTATGTATTATTATTTTTATGTGGTAATACCTAATAATTGGGAGTGTAATAAAAATTATTTTTCTTTATTACATCAGTAATAACAAATTGATGATTCTGAAAATATGAAAGTAATTTTTGAGCAAGCAAGAATATAGAATGTAGAATATTTTGATTTTGATTAAACAATAATGTATACTTAATCATAGATTCTGTAAGAACCCCAATTTTTTTGTTTGTTTGTTTTTGGTAGTGCTGGAGAATTGAACCCAGAGCTGTGCACATGCTATACTAGGCAAGCACTCTACCATTGGGTTACATTCCTGGCCCCTTCAACATTTTAACTCAAAAATTTCAGCTGCAGTGGGGGACAGTGGTGTATACCTGTAATCCTAGCACTTTGGGAGGCTGAGGCAGGAGAATCACGAGTTCAAAGCCAGCCTCAGCGATGACAAGGCACTAAGCACCTCTGTGAGACTCTGACTCTAAATAAAACAGAAAATAGGGCTGGGGATGTGGTTCAGTAGTTGAGTATCCCTGAGTTCAATCCCCGATACCCCATCCCCCCAAAATTTCAGCTGCCAGATGATCAACACTAGGTTACTTTATTTTGATAATATATATTTTATATTGTTCTAAGAATTTCTAAAACAAAATTTGTCATAATAGGTTAGGGTGACTCTAAAAGGAAAAATATTTGATGGAAATTTGAAATATTTGTTTCCTATGAAAGTAGATCTGAAAACCTGATATCTAAATGATGATAACAAGTATGACTCAAAGATGTTATTTGCAGGACTACTTAGAAGCTAAAATTAATCATTTCCTAGAATTTATGTGTCTATTTTTTTCACTGGTTTGAAAGTTCTTTGAAAGGAGTAATGGTAAAAACAGTATTTTAGACCTCTTTATTTCCCTTCCAGTATACCTGTTTTACCTTGCACCTATAAAATAGTAAATTCTGGCACATGCCTGTAATCCCAGCACTTTGGGAGGCTGAGGCAGGAAGATCACAAGTTCAAAGCCAACCTTAACAAGGTGAGGCGCTAAGCAACTCAGTGAGACCCTGTCTCTAAATAAAATACAAAATAGGGCTGAACTAATTAAACCCTTGGATTGTGAACAAGATATGCTTGAAGAAATATTTTGATGAAGATATTTTTCTGTAGTTACAAAATAATGATTTATGTGAACATATGGAATTAATTGTGTAAGGCAGACTGCTTCTACTTGTTCATTGTTTCTTTTCAGAAAACGAATATTGGACATAAGATAGAAAAACGACTAATAATAGCCAGGTGCAGTGGCGCATTCCTGTAATCCCAGCACTTTGGGCGGCTGGGACAGGAGAATCGAGTTCAAAGCCAGCCTCAGCAATGGCGAGGTGCTAAGTAACTCAGCGAGACCCTGTCTCCACATAAGACACAAAACAGGGCTGGAAATGTGGCTCAGTGGTGGAGTACCCCTGAGTTCAATCCCTGGTACCAAAAGAAAAAAGAAAAAAGACAATTAATAGTGAAAATATAGTTCTTTTTAAAATATGATTTATTTATTTTTTGTGACTAGTGTGGCACTTGGAAAATCATATACACCTCAATCCCAGGAATAGTGGTATTGCCAACACAAAACATCTTCTATTTGCATATAAATATCCTCATTCAGCATGACTAAATACCTTTCTCATTTATAATGAAGTCACAAAAAACACAACAATCAAATTCTAAGACATAGATACTAGATTAAATTGACTGAGCATACCTTAGAATCACTAAGTGATTTTTCAAAAAATTCAGCCTGATCCCAATATATAACCCTTCCTCTGTTTTGATTTACTGGCAGATTCCTGGCCATGATTTTATAATCCTAGTGAAATAATTCATAAGACCTTTGGAGGAAGTTCTCGCCTCATGCAGTGACACAGAGGCAGTGTCGATCAATTTCCACTATATCATCTATCTTTTGTTGAGAGACCAGTAGTTTGAATTTATAAAATGACCTAAAGAAGTCAATGAACATTGTGGTTTTGCATTAACCACAATATTGTCATTTCAAATGTAATGTACAAGTTCCTCACAATTCACTTTCACCCTTTTATGCCCCCAAAGCAGCAGGAAGCCTGTGCAAGCAGTCAGTTAAATGGCTGTTGACACTGACTTAGGTGCTTTGTGCCATGCTCTGAACACTGAACTTGAAATGATTGAAAAATAAAAATCAAAACATATAAAAAACTGAGAGTAATTTATTCTGCAATGGTTCATTTTTAAATTTAAAATAATGAGTTTACTAATTTATTATTTATTTTTTGAATAAATCTCACTTGAATATCAATCTTACTACCAGTTTAGAAAATCTTATAAGATTTTTCCTCCTCTAAAATGCATTTTTATATCTTTCACCTTTTTTTTTTGGGCCACATCCCCAGCCCTATTTTGTGTTTTATGTAGAGACAGGGCCTCACTGAGTTGCTTAGCGCCTCGCCGTTGCTGAGGCTGGCTTCGAACTCGTGATTCTCCTGTCTCAGCCACCCTAAGTGCTGGGATTACAGGCGTGTGCCACTACACCCAGCTTATATCTTTCATCTTTGTCCTTTTATCCCTTTGGGGAGGGTTGGTACCAGGGATTGAACCCAGGAGTGCTTAATCACTGAGTCACATACCATTTTTTAAATTGTTTTTTATTTTGAGACAGGGTCTTGCTAAGCTGTTTAGGACCTTACTAGGTTCATGAGACTGGCTTTTAACTTGTAATCTTCCTGCCTCAGCCTACCCAGATGCTGGTATTATAGACATATGCCACTTTGCCTGGCTATCCCCTCATGGTTGAAGCATGAATCTATAAAACTGCTGAAGAATTAAAAGTACCATATGAGCCAGGAGAATTACTGGTACAGCTGATTTTCATGAAGTTTACAATACCTCAGCTAATGCATGCAATGAATAATTTATTTTTTAAAAAGATATTCCATAAATCTTTGACTCCTATACTTGATTTCTATAAGGATGATAAATAAACTCACTGGGGTATAATTAGAAAAATAATTATTTTTGTATGATTGAATGAAGTTCATTTTTACAGAGCATGAGAGAAATAATAAATTGAATTAAAGAAACTACTAAGATTGTCCTCAATATTGTTTTTACATTAATATTTAATTATATTATAAGGATCTAAGCTGTATGAGGTGATTATTGGAAATGAAGGAGTATGAGTAGAGTTTAGTGGCAGTAAGTTTACCAAAGAATCAAAGTTGGAGGTCCTAAGGCCATCTGTCACCCAGTTGTCATCTCCAGGATGATGTGCAGGGAGGTGGAGAGCATGGCAGTTGCACAGCTGAGCTCCACTGGCACTATTGCCACCGGAGCAGCACATTGTGGTATAAGCAGAAGCTGTGGCCCTGTGTCATTATGTCGTGGCTTCAGTAAGAATGTTGAACTGCCTTGGCTTTTCCCTTACAAATTTGCAGCATTTCTTCTAGAATGAGTTGGCCTCAAACTGAGCATCTCTCTGGTGAAGAGTTTTTATGCACTCTTCTAACCCTTGAGCTCAATAGGATCATCACTGCATAAGATTTTCAAAATCTGATTCCCTTAATCTGGAGCTACATACATAGACTCTTGAATTGTGGGCTAGGGATGTAGCACAGTGGTAGAATGCTTGCCTAGCATGTACAAGACCCTGGCTTTGATTTCCAGCACTGGAAAAACAAAATGAATTGTGGGTGCATGAAAACATGAGGCGGCTGGAGGTGATGGTACACACCTGTAATCCCAGCAACTCAAGAGGCCAAGGCAGGAGGATCACAAGTTCAAGGCCAGCCTCAGCAATCTGAGGTCAGCCTGGACAACTTAGACCTGACTCAAAATAAAAAAATAAAATGGGCTAGAGAATATAGCTCAGTGATTAAATGTTCCTCCATTCAATCTCCAGTATAGCTAAACAAGTAAATAATAATATAAACCAAACCAAAACAACAACAAAATACAGGCTGCAGAGCACGAGGGCACTTAGAGTGCTTTTCTCACAATATTTGGTTTCTCAGAAAGGGCAAGACTTTGGTAGCCTATAAGCCTGAGAGAGGTAGAATTTGAACATAGCAGATATCCATGGAGGAGGAGGACTGTGGTCGTTAGACCATTAGTAACCTATGTTACTTTGCAGTGGAGAATCCTAACATCCCAAGTATTGGCCTATGCTCTAATCATGTTGAAATGCCTTGCTTCTTCTCTTGATTAGTAGCTTCCTATGCATTCTTTAAGACCCTGCATATTAGCCAGACTGGTAGATCAATCCTAGCAATTCAGGAGGCTAAGGCAGGAGCATCACAAGTTCAAGGCCAGTCTCATCAATTTAGCAAGACCTTCAGCAACTTAGCAAGACCCTGTCTCAAAATAAAATAAAATAATATAATAAAATGGGCTGGGGATGCAGTTCATTATTAGAGTACTTGCCTAGCATGCATGAGGCCCTGGTTTCAATTCACAGTACTGAAAAGAAGAAGAAGAAAAAGAAAAAGTCCAAGCCCAAAGTTTCATCTGAGACTCAAGGCAAATTCTTGGCTGTGAATCCCTAGGGGTAAAGATCAAAAGCAAGTTGCATACATCCAATATACAAGTGCACGGAGTAAACATTCTCATTTCAAAAGGAAGAAATAGGACAAAGTATTGGACCAAAACAAGAAAAACCAGCTGGGAAAACAGGTCCTATAACTCTGGGTATGGCATCTAGGACACATGGGGTGAGAAGTTTTTTTCAAAGGGTTTGAGCAGCCTGTCCCTTTGATCATACTGGCTACAGTGCACACTGCCTCTCTTTTAGACTGTTTCTCTCTGCAGAACAGAGAGAAACATCTTTTCTCAGCAGACATTCCATGTTACTAGTGTGTCTTAATTCTTGGGGTCTCCATTTCTATTTTGGCTTTACCTTTATAGCTTCATTCATTGCCCTCTATATGGCAGCCTACAGGGATTCTGACCCTGCTACACTTTGCCCAGCCTTCTGGACATTCCTTTGAAATCTTGATGGAAGCCACCATGAACCCTTAACTCCAGCATACTGCATTCCTGCAAAACCAGCACCACGCAAATGATACCTAGATCTGCTGCCAGTTTGAACAATAGCTGGGACCCCTGAAATTATGGCTCTAGCAGTTCCTGAATTCCTGCACTGCCAAGCATTAGGGAACAAGTTCCTAGGCTTCCTTCAATGATCCAGGTGCCCACCACAATCTTTTCTCAAAGAAATTTTTCTTCTATATCCTTGAGCCTGCAGTGGGTATGATTTTACAAATTCACAAGATCTCCTCAAGCCATCTTTCCTATCTCTTCTGTGCAAAGTACTAAGCATCTTTTCAGTGGCTATAATCTCTTTAACAACCATACCTTCAATGGCCTCAGTTTCTCATGAACTTTTCTGGCCAAATTGCAAGTTTTAAAAATCTTTTTCCTCTGTTTTATGCTCCCAATTCTCATAGTAAACCTGAGTAAAAGCTGCAAGAAAAATTCATGCCAGTCTATGTTCTTTTAGTCACAGCAGTAAGAAAGATGACTAATACACCTGTCAAGTACAATCTAAAGGGGGATAAGCTTACTGGAGCTCAGGGTTTCAGAGATCTCAGTTTATAGATGGTCAGCTCCATTGCTCTGGACCCAAGGTGAGGCAGAACATCATGGCTAAAGGGTGCAGGGGAGGAAAGCTGCTCACCTCATGACAGCCAGGAAGCACAGAAAGAGGGGTGGGGGAAGGGGCCACAAAGCAGATAAACTCTTCCAGGGCATTCTCCCTGTGACCCACCTCCTCCAGCCACACTCTACATGCCTACAATTACCCTCCAGACAGTTCATTCAAAGTAGAATAAGTATTGACTAGGTTGAAGCTTTCACTATCCAGTCATTTCACTTCCAAAAAGTCCTGCATTAACATAGGAGCTTGTGGGGAACACCTCATATACAAATCATAGTGAGATTGTTTTTACCTTTTGTTATTGTAATACTGCTGCTATGAACATTCTGGTACATGTTTTTGTGAGGATGAAGTTTTTCATTTCTATTGTGTATATGCCTAAGTCTCTTTTCCAGGTGCTTCATGATCAAACAGCTTTCTGCACACATAAGGCAAGGCACTTCTAGAAGTTTTGAGAGTTATTCCCCTGAGTCCCTGACCTCAAACCTGCCAGGTTAAGATTCTATTCAAACTTCAATTCGTTCCTTTATGCATTCACTCAGTAAATGTTTATTCATTCTCAACTATGTACCAAGCACTGTGCTATGTGCTAGAGAGGCCCTATGCTCTTGGTCTGCCACTCTCTCATTATGTAATATTGGACAAATGATCAAATTCTCCAAATGTTTCCTAGCTTGTGAAACAGACATATTTTTTACCTCATGAAATTGTGAAATATGAAAACATTCTAAAATGTGTACATTATCAATTATTCTTTTTTAAAATTCCATCTTCTATGAGACAGAGTAAGGTATGATAAATAGGGTCAGATTATCTGGTCTGGGTCTTGGCTTTGCCACTTTATAGCAGGTTTTTGTGAGGAATAAATGAGTAAATGCATGTACAATATTTGGAATAATGTATGGCACATAATACGCTTGGTTAACATAGTTATTATCATAGATAGCTCTTTGTGTCTGTAGTTTCCATAGCCAAGGATTCAAGCAACAGCAGATAGAAACTATTTAGGAAAAAAGTCATTCTGTAACTTTACATGTACAGACTTTTTTCTTTTCATGATTCCCTAAACAATGCACTGTATCAACTATTTACATAGCACTTACATTGTGTTGATAATCTAGAGATGATTTTAAAAGGACCTGAGGATTTGTGAAGATTATATGAAAATACAATGCTGCTTTATAAAAGGGGTTTGAGCAACTGCGGATTTTGATATGGAATTGGAGGTGGCAATATTAAAGCCAATTTCTACTCAGAGACAACTATATTTATAAGACTGTATTTGTAGACTTATTTTAGAATCCTTCTATTTTAAAAATTTCTAACAATTTTTTTTACACAAAACCATCCTCTTCTTAAACAATTCATAGTATACTCCCTCTCCCTAGGATTTACAAGCAGATTTTACAAGTAAATAAGGTGTTCTCAAATAGAAAAATTTCTAGTAGATAAGCAGCCTTACAAACTTGTCAGGTCACAAAATCAAAGTTGTCATTTGTTGAAAAGCCAATAATAAATGAAAGAGACTGAAAATTACCTCTTACTAAGTGTATGAATATCAGATGTGAAATATAAAATATGCTTTACATCTTCCCAAGCAACTTTCTAGATAAATTAAGAGGTCATTATAAAACTCCAAAGACTGAATGTTTAACTCTGGAAACACTTATCAACATTCTGGAACATTTATCAAATGTTAAGTTTTTATGGGCTGGGGTTTGGAGGTAGAGTATGTGCTTCACATGCATGAAACCTGGACTTAATCCCCAACACCCCAAAATTTTAACTGTTTTCAGATAAAGTCTAAATCTCTTTAATATATAAAACACTGGTAACACATTATTACCTTTGTTTTCTTTCTTTTTTTTTTTTTTTTTTTGGTATCGGGGATTGAACTCTGGGGTACTCGACCACTGAGCCACATCCCCAGCCCTATGTTGTGTTTTATTTAGAGATGGTCTCACTGAGTTGCTTAGCGTCTCTCATTGCTGAGATGGCTTTGAACTTGCAATCCTCCTGTCTCAGCCTACCAAAGTGCTGGGATTACAAGCGTGCACCACCATGCCCAGTTTGTTTCTTATTTTCTTTTTTTTTTTAAATTTTTTGTTTAGCTGTAGATGGACACAATGTCTTTATTTTACTGTTTTGTATGTGGTGCTGAGGATCGGACCCAGGGCCCCATGCATGCGAGGCAAGCGCTCTACCGCTGAGCTACATTCCCAGCCCCATTGTTTCTTATTTTCATTTAATAAACTATGTGTTGTTCAAGATGATCAACATTCACTCGTCACCATTACTAAAATGTATGCTTATTTAGATGTTTAACTTACTTGTCTCACATTAATAATGGCTGGATATTACCACGGACATGTGGACTTTGCCCCACAAAGTAGTGATAAGCTATATTCTTAACCCATTACCTTTGTCCTCACAAATACATGATATTCACTGTTTTGAGAAAATTCTCTAGCTTCAAGGAAAATATTTTGGTTAAAGATAAACTAATATAACAAACAGGTGCTGAATATAATGGTTCAAAGAACATGGAAGTTCATTTTCTCATTTGTACCACTGGAGAATGGAGTCTGGGACAGCTTGACTCCCTGGCATTATTCAAGGACTCAGGTGCTTTCTACCAGCTTGCACAAGCATCCTGGAGGGCACTATCACCATCAGCAAGGTCAAAAAGGAACTGTACCCCACTTAGATTCCTTCGACTGGAAAGAAAAAAGAGGACATGATGAAACATGCCCAGTGTCCTAAGAGTCAGGCCAAGTAGTGGAATTTATCCTTTTTCCTCACACTCTGTAGCTATACCTTCCCCCAAGAGTGATGGGAAATGTGATCTAGCTGGGGAGCAATGTGCCCAGGAAATGGTAGACTGCTAGCTATTTCCATCAAATGCATTATTTTGTTGATCTGCAGAATTATATCTCCAAGATAAACAATTTGTTATTTCAATAAGCTTCTTCCGGCACTGATTCATAGCAATTTAAACCTGCTTTCATATTCTGTGGGATTGCTAGTTTATCACGCAATGTGGAAAGCAAAACTCATGCTTGGGAGTAAAGTACTCACCTATTTGGGCTGAGTTTTCTTGCACAAAGCCAGATAGCCAGGAGTCTTTTGAATGAAGAATACATTTTCCTCAGGGGCCAAAGATGAATACTTACTATTTGGGGATATCAAAGAAGCTATAATAAATGTAAAAGCACTTGGAAAAGTGAAAAGCTTTCTATAAATGCAAGATTGTTATTATTACAGTATTATTATCACATAAGTGTTACTGTTCTATTCTTCATAGGGTGTTTCGTGTATAGGCTCAACCAGGAGTTGGGCTCCATTTAAAGATACTTTGTTCTTTATCTTTCAGTTCACTTTTCCAGTCTGTCCTAGAGAACTCCAAACTAACATAATGAGAAATATAATAACTTTGGTCAGAGAAATGAATAATGTAGTAAAACTGTTTTGGTTATGATAATCTCTGTAGTTACGCAATTCTAGCTTCTTGTCTGGAACTCATAAAATCTCCTCTGTTGTTAATATACTAATTTCTCACAAATCCCATTTATTTCTTAAAATTCATTCAATGTAGGTAAAATCATTAAAATGTATCTTTTTCTTCTAACATTCTCATGAATATTTGGAATATTCTTTGAAGACAGTAACTCCCAATTTGGCCACAGTAATTCCTAATTCCGTTGGATAGATATTCAGGACAAAAGGAGTTTGCTTGTCCTGTGATGTGTGCCAAGTCTAGGAGGTGAGACCATACCTGTAAACAACTTGCTTCCTCTTACAAACAGAAGAAAAAACTAACTGATTTGTTTTTTTCTTGTACTCTACTTTGTCACCGAATCGATGTGGTCATTGTCAAACAATAATCTTGTCTCATAATTGCCTATGATTTTCACTTTTGTATTATTTGTATGAATTTTCTCTCAATCTAAAGGAGCAAAATGAATGGAAAAGATGCTTCACAGTAATAACACTGTAAGAATGATCAAGAAAATAATGATAATACTAAGGAAAGTGGATTAGTTAATTTTTTTTGTGAGGTAATTCCTTTGCACTAGAAGCCAGGAAGCATGAGAAACCCTTATCCTCAATGAGCTCAAGTTCCAACCTTAGAAAAATTAGACCATGCTGTTCAGATGTACAGAAAAAGTTGGGTTTACCTGTCATGGAAAAAATGCATTACTTTTAGAAAGCACCTCCCGACCTAGATCTTTCTCCAGTTAATTTTGTACACCACTCCTATTGTTTTTAGACTGTTTGTGCTCTACAAATATCTCTTCTTTCAAAAGTAAGCCCATTTGGGGATTATGGTAATCTTTGTTCCTGATTAAAATTTCTCTGCCCTGTTGCTTTGTATTTTACCTTTCACAGTAGCTTAACGCACATTCTATGGTTGTGTGATTAACCCTGAATATGGAATCTTAAGGCAAGTTTCATAGAAGCTTCATTTGAACATACAGCATGTCTTTTTGTTTCATTTACAATTCCTGCAATAGCATTGATTTACCTCTTAGTTTTGTTCATTGAGCAAAGAATTTTCTTTTGCTTTTTTTTTTTTTTTCTTTCTTTCTTTAATTGGTCTTTTCTGGTGGGTGATTTCGTGGATTTTTTTTTTTTTTTTTGAATCACAGTACTGATCAGTGATTCATAAAACTGATTTTCTTTTTCCTTCACAATTAAAATACGCAGTGACATTTAGCCATCCACAAACGCTGTCCCTACTGTCCATAGTGTTAAGATAACTGATTAGTTCCGCAGCCCTGCCCAACACCTCCCAGCATTCACCTATAATGGGCCATAAACTTGAAAGCCCCTAGGCCTCTTTCCCTGTCCCTGGGCGAAGTTTGCAGTGTGGAGGAGGGGCGCCAAGCCCGGGGAGAATGAGTGAGAAACACTGCCGGAATGGAGGTGGGGGGGCGGGTGGGAAGAAAGAACTTAAGAGGATTATAACAAGAAAGGAAGCATTTGGAGTCTTGGGAGGTGATGCCAGTCAAGATCTCTGAATTGCTAAGAAAAGAGAAAATTTCCCCTTCCATATGTAGGCCTGGAGCAGCGAAATTCTTTTTCCTTCTCATATCCGTTTCCACCTTTCTTGGCTTGAGGCGATGGTCCTGCCCGCAGGGAGGGAAGGGACCTGGCCCGGCTTCTCCTGGGAACGAGATTTCCGAAAGGGCGTGTTTGACGTTGAGTTTTCTCGTGAGGTAGAAGGAAGCCATCGGGAGAGGTAAGTATGAGTTTTTGCCAGACAAGCTGTTGACATCTGAAAACCAACCGCAGGAGAAAATTAATAGTCAACTGTGCCTGTTGGATTTAGGACATGCCACAAAGGGCTTTTCCACAAGAAGTCAAAGTTTCTGAAGGAAAGCTAGGCAATATGGGTTATTTAAATAGAGATTTTAGTCATGAAATATGTTTGGTCATATTAGATTATGTAGGTCATTAATCACCACATGATTTTTTTTTCCCTCAAGAGCCTATTTCCAGATCTTATACTTTCAATAACAGATTGGGAAAAAACATTCAAAATTCAAAATATGTATAATTGCTGATTGTAGAGGTGAGAACTTCATTCTTTTCTTTCTTTCTTTTTTTTTTTTTTTCAGTAATAGCGGGAGAAATTTACTTAAGAACAGTGCCAAATACTTTAATGGAAGCCAGTTTATAAATACTTACGGTATTTTAATGTTTTACAAAATCATTTTCAGCCGAGTTTTGGGGGTTGGGATGGGGGGGGATTTCACAAGTCGCTTGCAAAGTAAAGAAATTCACAGGCGGCGTGTGCTGGGGGGAATTGCTGTTTGAAACCCTCACATCTATTAGTGTTTGAATGACCTGAGCATCTAAGAAAAGTATATTCTTGAGAAACTGCCCTGTAGTTGTGAAAGTCCTGTAACTGTGTTAACTAGTGAAAGCGGCCAAGGCAGACATTTCCTCCTTTATATTCTGCTTTTTTCCAGCCCTGAAGGCGTCTTCTCAAAGAACACACTTCTAAAAGAAGAGAATCAGGTAGTTCTACTTCCTGTGGCACCCTGAAATCAATGCTTTGTGGGAGGATAATGTGGCAGCAAGCACATCTGCCCTCCACAGCAGGTGGGCCTTCTCCCAGCTGAGTTACCAGGAAAAAACAAGGCTTAAGGTTGTTGTTGTTGTTATTAGTAGTAGTAGTAGTAGTAGTTTGTGGTGCTTGGGATCAAACCCAAGGTCTTGCACATGCTCAACAAGTGCTCTACCTCTGAGCCCCACAAAGTGAAATTTCTTTTTTGCAATATCAGTACTCTGAGTTACACCCCCATCTCTTTTTATTTTGTTATTGAAACAGGGTCTCGCTAAGTTGCCAAGGTTGGCCTCCAATTTGCAGTCCTCCTCTCTCTGCCTCCATCTCTGTGCTGGGATGACAGGCATGCAACACCATGTCAGTCCGAGGTAAAATTTCTTAAGAACAGTATTCAGCGTGCTTTCTTGTTGTATCTGGCTCTGACTAGCCAGATACAACAGAAGGTATACCTTAAGGCAAAGCCTCTCCCACCCAAAGTCATTAAATGGGACAGACTACTTCAGGTTAGAAGAGGATCATGATCTTCACAAAGACTGCTGTATCTTATTGGCAGTAACCCAGGAAAAATGCATTGGCTCATGTTTAATGCCCCACTCTGTCCCTTTATGCTGATTTGCTTGAAGATAGTAAGGCATGATGGTGTTGGTTCAGGTACTCTTGACTACAAATTTATTAGCTAGGTTGAGTAACTGGTAGAAATGACAGGGCATTAGCTGGGTGCGGTAGTGCACGCCTGTAATCCCAGAATTTAGGGAGGCTGAGAATCACGAGTTCAAAGCCACAGCGAGGCGCTAAGCAGCTCAGTGAGACCCTGTCTCTAGGGCTGGGGATGTGGCTCAGTGGTTGAGTGCCCCTGAGTTCAATCTCCAGTACTAAAAAAGAAAAAAGAAATAACAGGGCATTATTATCAGTGTGTTGTACTCGGTTGGCTCTCAAAGCTGAGTACTGCAATTGAGATTTGAGATTGACCTAGGAATACTTTAAGCCTTTCTGATAATAAAATCTGTTGCCAGACTACTGCCTTTACCATTTTGTCTTGTAGGATTTCCTCCAGCCTCACCACCTTCCATCTGTTCCTTACATAGGTCAGGAATATTCATGCCCCAAGTCCTTGCACCAGTTGTTTACAGTTCTCCCAGATGCTCCTGTGCACGACTTGCTCTGTCTATCCATAAGTCTCAGCTGTACTGTAACCTTCCCAGGGAGATGATCTGCACTGAGAGCACTATTCTCCTCATATCTCACCTTATTATTATCAAATCATTCTGTTTTGTTTTTTTCATAGCATTTATCACCATTTCAAATTATCTCTACTATCTTTCATTTTTCTCCCCTTTTCTTTGATGAAATTCCTTACTAGGTGGCAAACTCCATGAGTGCTGGACCTTACTGTACTCATAGCAAGACTGTACAATATCTGGCACTTAGTAGGAACCTGATAAACATTTGTTTAATGAATGAATAAAAAGATTATCATTTAAAGTAACTCCTTTGCACTCTGGGCTGACACGCATCTTTGCTTTTCTCAGGTTCCTACAAGCTCAGGCCAGCTATTTTTCCAGATCTATCCACACTTAAGCAGGTGTGTTAACAACCTCACTCTCAACCAGGCGCGGTGGCGCACGCCTGTAATCCCAGCACTTTGGGAGGCTGAGACAGGAGAATTGCGAGTTCAAAGCCAGCCTCAGCAACAGCGAGGCGCTAAGCAACTCAGTGAGACCCTGTCTCTACATAAAACACAAAATAGGGCTGAGGATGTGGCTCAGTGGTTGAGTGCTCCTGAGTTCAATGTCCAGTACCAAAAACAAACAAACAAACAATCTCACTCTCCAGAAAGGGTCACCAGCCCAGCCTCTTGTTCTGCAGGCCCCTCTCTGATTAGGAGAGTTTTACAGACTGCTCAAAGATCTGAGACCTGGAATCCTGTGTCCTTGAATGACCTTGAGATCCTGCAGTGGTCCTAGGTCACAGTTTTGCCCTCCTCTATTGGTCATGGTTTTTAGGACTGTGCTGCTGCTTTTTTTCCCCCCCCTCATGCCAGCCATCTATCCAGCACTGAAAAGGAAGACCTGCCCTTGGCAAGGATTCTGCTCCACATGGACAAAATGCCTAAATGACAACCATCTGCCATCCACTGGCTCTCTTTCCTTCTCAGCTTCTCTGTTCCCCTACCCAAGTTAATTACTGCTTGACAGTTCAGAAAGTCTGGGGAAGGCAATGCCATTACACCTCCCTGAGGAGGATTGCTTGCCTTTTGAGGGAAGAAAAACATAATAGAGAGTGAGTTGCTTCTGCAAGCCTTAAAGTTCTTTCTTTGTTATTTGTGTAAGCATTTCTTGTACATAGTTCATTTATAATGCAGCAAATCCATGCAGCATTGATCCAATCAGAGAAGTCTAACAAATTGGCAATGGAATTTCTGATTTCACATTTCTAGTTCTTTTCTTCTTTTCTTTTTATTTATGTTTGTTCATTAAACAATTTTTTTTTTTTTTGTATTGGGGATTGAATTTAGGGACATTCAGCCACTGAGCCTCAACCACTGAGCCACATCCCGAGCCCTATTTTGTGTTTTATGTAGAGAAAGGGTCTCACTAGTTGCTTAGTGCCTCACCATTGCTGAGGCTGGCTTTGAACTTGTGATTCTCCTGTCTCAGCCTCCCAAAGTGCTGGGATTACAGGCATGTGCCCCCACGCCTGGCTAAAACCTAACTTCTTGATATCATGTCCTTTATGAACTATGTGAACAAGTTCCTTTGGTCTCTGGTGACAACAGGTGAGGGATAAGAGTGAATTTATGTGTTCTTGAGCTCCCTTCCTATGGGGTTGGTGGTGGCCAACTGTTCCTGCCATGAAGACTTCTGCTATAACTGCTCTGAACCTCTTCTAACTCTTGCTCCTTCAGCCCTAGAAGTGGCTCCACCGTTTCTAACCCCTGGGGTGCTTTACCCTTGGTTTATCTTTCCCTCTTCACACACCTTTGTGAATGATCTCTTTATTAAGCTTCCCCCAATGATCTGTTCAAGTGTATTGTTTTTTTCTGCTAAGACACTAAGTTTATGGATTATGAATTAGGGTGAAAGCATTAACACATGGGGTATGGAACAAAGTACAAACATTTAGAAGAAACCAGGAGACATGCTTCAGAACCTAGGACTGTGTAGCAATCCTTAGATATGACACCAAAAACAATTCCTCAAACATAAAAAAATGAACAAATGGTGCTTCCTCAATATTAAAAATTTTTGATCAATGAAGTTTACTGTTAAGATGAAAAGACAAGCTACAAAAAGCTTGTCTTTCTGTTGGAAAGCCAACATTCGTAAACCATTTACAAACCACATATCTGATAAAGAACTCTCAAAACTCAGCCGTAAAAGAAGTACATAATCCAGTTAGAAGTGTAATGGCTAAAAAAAAAAAAGAAGATGGGATAACATCAACTACTGGCAAGGCTGGTAGGACTCTAAAATGATGCAATCACTCTGGGAAGAGTTTGGCAGGAGAATGTTCAAAGCTGCTTTATTTGTAATAGCAAGACTTGGAAACAACTGAGATGTTCTTTCATGTTGAATGAATGATGAAACCAATTGTGCTTTCCATACCATGGAATACTACTCAGCAACAAAAAGGAATCAGTTATTGATAAAGATGTAACAAGTTGGATGGATCTCAAGGCAAATTGTACTGAGTGTAAAGAGGTTACAAATAAAAGATTACATACTGGATTAATCTATTTATACAATGTTCTCCAAATAACAAATTATAAAGATGAAGACCAGATTAGTGGTTGCCAAGGGATAGGGACAGTGGTTAGAGAGAGAAGGAGGGATGTGACTATAAAATGTTACCGCAAGGGATCTTTGTGTAATGAAACAGATCTGTACTTTAATTTTAGTGGTAGTTATACATGTTTATGTGATAAAATTGTACAGAATCACACACAGACACACATGAACAAGACCCTGTCAAAACAGGTGAAATTTGAATAAGAATGTACATTGTACCAATGTTAATTTCTTGGTTTTGACATTGTATTATGTAAGACGCTATTTTGTAGGCTTTTTGAAACTTTCTATGATTCTGTAATTTTTTGGGGTGAGGGGGATTGATTCAGGGTCTTATGCTAGGCAAGTGCTAAGCTACATCCCAGCCTGATTTTAAAATTCTTTAAAAGTAAAATTGGGCTGGGCATGTGGCTCATCCCTGTAATCCCAGTGTCTCAGGAGGCTGAGGCAGGAGGATCACAAGTTCAAAACCAGCCTCAGCAACTTAGTGAGGCCCTAAGTAACTCAGTGAGACCATGTCTCTAAATAAAATAAAAAAAGGACTGAGATGTGGCTCAGTAGTTAAGCACTCCTGAATTTACTCCCCAGTACCAAAAAAAAAAAAAAAAAAGGTAAAATTGGCCTTAAATTGAGACTTAACTTGAGAAATGTTTTTTTTTGTTTTGGTATGGGGGATTGAACTCAGGGGCACTCAACCACTGAGCCACATCTCCAGCCCTATTTTGTGATTTATGTAGAGACAGGGTCTCACTGAGTTGCTTAGTGCCTCGCCATTGCTGAGGCTGACTTTGAACTTGCGATCCTCCTGTGTCAGCCTTCCAAAGTGCTGGGATTACAGGCGTGCGCCACCGTGCCCGGCTTGTTTTAGTCTTTAACATGGAAAAGAGAGAAGATGAGGATAGTGCCATAAGCACTTTGCTTTTAGCTACATGTCATTGCTAAGTAGTGTCGTTAATTATTAAATTGACAAAAGGATTAAAATCAATATTATAGTAGGAAGATTTCATTTTCAGTTGTTTAACTTAAAAACATAAATTTAAAACAAAATTTAAAAATTCTATCTCTGTAGAAATATTTCTAGTTAGCAGTATAAAATCTAAAAAAAAAGTGTGTAATTCTGTAAATATAAAAGTACCTCAGGATGCCAGCAATATGATTTTCAGAATGTCCAAACTTGGAAGGAAGTTCCCCATCCTCAAGGAGCCCTCGGCACACTTGCTGAGAACTTCTAAAGAGATATCACTGTTAATACTGCTGGGCACAGTGAAGTCTCTAGATCCCAAGGAGATGACTCCCTCCATGCAGCTCTGATTATCTCTCAGGTCACAGCTATTGTGATTGCTTGCTCTGATATTTTCCTCTGCTGATCCCAAATTGCAGCAGCTACAAACACAATATGAAGAGAAAACAAGAATGGCAGGTACATATACTGGCTAGGCAGGTGGAATTTGAGGGAGCTGTAGCTGTGATTTGTTCCCACCAAGGTGATGAACTGCTCTCTTCCATTGCAGACAGATGTTCTTTCTTCACAACTGCAGACCTTTGCTTTCAAGTCAAATCACCGGGTGTGGACAACAAAGTAGAAGGTGGGCAACACTGAATATCTCATTTTAAATAAAAGGAGGGACATTAGTCTGATTTCATTAAACTTTAAAATTAGATATATGGTATTTCCCCAAAATGCTAACAGTATTTTCCATGATTTTACTGTCATCATATAAAAAAAATCCCTTAACAATGATTATAAAGACCTTAAAAAAATTTCCTGAAAAGGTGTTCCCAAAGCCTGGGGTGCATGCTTTGTCTGTACTATTAGACAAAGGAAGGATTCTGAAGTGCTTGATACTAATGTGCTTTCTGAAGGATGTGACATATCTTTTTTGCAATCTTTTCTTAGTCTTCTAGAGACACATAAATAAATTCTTCTTTTTTATACTCATATTTTGTTTGACCCGTGTAAGTTATAAATAAGCATTTCCTGAATATGTAAATGAAATGCAGAATTTATTAAAGAGTTACTATGTTGTCATTTCATGGATTAAGGAGATTTTGTGGCATAGTGGAAAGAACACTTGGAATTGGATTCAGCAGCACCTAGATCATCTATCTGTGTGACTTTAGGTAAGTTATAATCGGTGTCTCACTTTTCTTACTAGTAAATCCTACTAGGTCATGGTTTGCTGGAAGGATGAATGAGATCTTGACTATTGTAAAGTAGTTACATTAAGACTAGAGTTGGTGGACAAACTGGAAGATCACAGTGAATGATACTGATAGAGATTGAATTTAGGACTTCTCAAACATGGTTCAGTACTTTATCCTGCAGATTATCTTCCATTCTTAATAATGTTAGTCTAAACATTCTTTAAAGCTGGCCTGAAGACAGTGAGTGTAGTTTTCTGTGACATGACACAAAGAGAACCAGAGCAAGATTATATCTGTCACAGATGAACATACATTTATGTGTCATACTAATCTATTCATTGGTTTATGGACCCAAAATTCTCCAGGGGGACTCACAAATTCCGATAATGTTTTGTGTGCCAGATTTTTCATTTGGAGCTCTGATTTAGTTGACAGATGTGTAAAAATCACATGTAGCCAAATGCCTCCTCCATCAGTACAAAACCACTAATGCTGAAGACTAGTTATTCCTACAGAGATGCCTTGGAATTTCTACCCAGACCTAGCTCCTCAAATCTCACACTAGACTTTAATGTTAATTTATGCTAATGCAAATGCTTTGCTCCCCAAAGCCCTATTTTTAAAATACTGTGCTCTTTTCTAATAAGACCACTAACTTACAGGAAGAACTCTTCTTTGAGGAAATCAAAATAGATGAATAGCTGCATTCAATTTCTGAAGAGTCAGTAACTAACTGCATTTAGGAGATTTATACAGAAACCAGATTGGGAGATTTCTTTAGAACAACAAATTATGAAATCTTAAAACATAAGTATTAGGCCAAGGATGTAGCTCAGTGGTAGAGTGCTTGCCTAGCACACAGAAGGCCCTGGGTTCAATCCCCAGCACTGAGGGAAAAAAAAAAAATTAGTCAACTGTTAAATTTTGAGCTCCAAACTATATCATGTTACTAATAAAGAAGCAGATTTATGTGTAGGTAAATTGTTTTCCCCAAGTCTTCTTGAGAGCAACTGGTAGAATTTAAACTTAAGTATCTTCTGATTACCCCAATTTGAGTCCTCTTCTGGCTGTTACTGTATTTAAAAATATATAGTAACTGTGTATGGGTAACAGTTCTGGTAAGCACAGAAACTATATTAATGCCAGCTATATTAAGAAGAATACAAACTCTTGTGTTTTGCTTTAGACTTCTTGATGATGAAAATGGCCCTTTAATAGAATAGTTAGATCATAGAAAAACTAAAACTATATATTTTGCTCTGTCTGCTTTTTTGGCCTTTGAGTAATTTCAGGGAATTTCTCTCCTTTTTTTCTTTTCAACCATGGGGAGAAAAAGTCCCCAAAACAATGCTAATATGAAAAAGTTCATTAGCTTGATTACCTGAAAAAGTTATTATTATTCTTACTATATGGTAGTTTCTTTTTTAAAATGACAAGGACAAATAAAAATGTTTTTGAATTCATAGTGGTAGTGCACACACTGGTATCAAAATGTTCCAGGTAGCATATCAGAGAGCTCTGGTCTTAGAATAGAGCTATGATGTTTATAAATAAATCTTCCAGTAGCTTTTTTTTGGGGGGGGGGCAGTACTTGGGATTGAGTGCAGGGGTGTCCCACCACTGAGCCCTTTTAATTTTTATTTTATTTTTTGATACCAGGGATTGAACTCAGAGGCACTCGACCACTAAGCCACATCCCCAGCCCTATTTTTTTGTATTTTATCTAGAGACAGAGTCTCACTGAGTTGCTTAGCATCTTGCTGTTTCTGAGGCTGGCTTCGAACTTATGATCCTTCTGCCTCAGCCTCCTAAACCACTGGAATTACAGATGTGCACCACCATGCCCGGCCTTTTTAATTTTTTTTTTTTTTGTAGGGTCTCAGTAAGTTTCTTAGCCTCTCTTTGCTCTTGTGATTCTTCTATTTCAGACTTCTGAGTAACTGGGATTACAGGGATGTATCACCATGCCCAGCTTCTAGTTCACTTTTCAGATTCCTGAATTTATAAATAATATTTTGGAGGTTAAAAGAATCTATTACTTCCAAAGCCATGTCATTAATGTAAACGAGGTAATCATTCAGGAATAGGGCAATGGAGAAAAGAGGGGACTGTGGCAAACCGGAAGGCACATGACCTGTCCACAGGGGGAGGACCATAATCAACTTCAGGGGTGTGATGTCACATGGGAATGCAAGTTTAGCATTATAAGTTCTCCTAGTTAGTTTTTTTTTTTTTTTTTTTTTTTTTTGGTAACGGGGATTGAACTCAGGAGTACTTGACCACTGAGTCATTTTTTTTCTTAAGGAGTTTGTAGTATTTTTTTTTAAGTTTCAGCAACTAATTTTACTAATTATTATTATTATTTTTTGGCACTGGGGATTAAACTCAGGGGTACTCAACCACTGAGCCACATCCCCAGTCCTATTTTGTGTTTTATGTAGAGACAGGGTCTCACTGAGTTGCTTAGTGTCTCTCTGTTCCTGAGGCTGGCTTTGAACTCGCGATTCCTCTATCTCAGCCTCCCAAGGTGCTGGGATTACAGGTGTGTGCCACCGCACCCAGCCTAATTTCAATTTTTTAAAAAATGTTTAGGCCAAAGTAAATACATCTGTCATTGTATCTGGCCTGTGTGTCTTCAATTTCCGACCTCTGATCTAAAGCATGTAATTCAGTTGTGATAAGCTCAGTTGTGATAAGTACAGTGCAACAAAACTGAACTGAGAGGAGACACTGGATGGTGGGCCACACTCAGTTCTTAACATTCCTCTGAATAACTACAGGATTCACATTCAGGATTTAGGAAAATGACATAATCCTGCAATTATGGGCCTCAAGATCTCTAATGGAAACTGCATGATATCCTTGAAGCCAAATGTCTCCTGAATTTGGAAGCTGAGCTAACCCTGATTGATTTGGAGAGCTCTGTTTAGTCTAGCAAATCTACGGAATTTCAAGAGAAAAATCATCTGAAGCCACTACTTTTGGAATGGTAAACAACTGAAGTGACCCACTTGTTACTCTGCTGGTCTTTCACACCTCTTGGAGAGATTCTGACTCAATCTTTGGATGAGCCTGGGTTTAAGGTCTGGGAGTAATTTAAATGCCAAGTGGGATTGTCACAATGACTGCCTAAGGCCATTACTTTGAAGCACAACCAGGGGTACTCAAGAAATTTATTTTCATGTATGAAGAACATATTAGAACCAACATTTTTTTGATCCAAAAATTATAGAAAAATTAAACTTGACTACTATTAATATTGTGTATATAAGGTGCTCATGTGACTCACAGGACATATCCTTCAAATAGAGGGGATCTCTAACACAAGAGGAGTCGACCTTCTCTTAAGATTTTTCTTTCTTTCAGAACAACACAGCTTACTGGATGTGACCATCCAGTCAATCTATGGATTAGTAAATAATAGAATATTCCCAAAGTCTGTTAAGAAAATGAAAATCTTGGGCTGGGATTGTGGCTCAGTGGTAGAGCGTTTGCCTCGCATGTGTGAGGCACTGGGTTCGATCCTCAGCACCACATAAAAATAAATAAAAAAGATATTGTGTCCATCTACAACAAAAAAATATTAAAAAAAGAAAGAAAGAAAATGAAAATCTCTTGTGCCTTACAATCTCTTTGTCCCTAAATATAGTAGGGTATTTAGGGACAAAACACTTGGAGGAATTGTCACATTAAAAACAGATAGTGCATATTTCTTTTCTACAATACAAGATTCCAAGTTTGCTGACCTTTTCTAAGTGATATGAGTTGAATACTTATTAGAACACACACACTCACTCTGTACCCACAAAATCAAAGCAAGTTTCACAACCAGAGAAGGTTCCCTCCACCTTTTAAAAAAAGCATTGTAAACCAAATAATAGAAAATATTTTTATTGTTATATGGTTTTGCAGAAAAGCAAGGAAATTACTTACTTTGGCACACACATACAAAAAAATCTGCCAACAGAATTTAAAAATCGGGTTTTAAATCTTCCAAATTGAGAGTTTCCATGTGTTTGAACACATTTGGGATTAGTTTTTAACAACTGTTAGATGTTGGAGAAAAATGGAAATCTATTGGCTGAATTTCACCAATTTCATCATAGTTTTGAGTGAGATTTTAAAAATGAGCTTTGTGGGTGGGGCTGGAGCTGTTTGCCTAGGATATGTGAGACCTAGGTTCAATCCTTAGCCCAGAAAACAAGAAAACAAACAAAAATAATTAATTCCATGATTTAGTAGGTTCAGCCACAAGATTTCCCCCCCATTGGAGAATGACATGTTTATGAGAAATCATATAATTTTTTTTAAATATATTTTTTGTTGCCAATGGATCTTTATTTTATTTATTTATATGTGGTACTGAGAATTGAACCCAGTTCCTCACACATGCAAGGCAAGTGCTCTTCCACTGAGTCACAACCCCAGCCCCGAGAAAGTATATAATTTTAAGATATTAAAAAAAAAACTTAGGGGCTGGGGCGGTGGCTCAGTGGTAGAGCACTTGCCTTGCATGTGTGAGTCACTGGGTTCGATCCTCAGCACCACATAAAAATAAACAAATAAAAAGAAAGATATTGTGTTCATCTACAACTAAAAAAACAAAAACAAAAAAAAAAAAACCTTAGAAGCAGATCTTTAAATCCTGTCACAAAGTGTTCAACCGAAATGTGAGGCTATTGAAACATATTAATAATTTAATATTACATACACATAAACTTTTTTTCTTTTGCAGTACTAAGGGTTGAACCCAGGGGTGCTTTATCACTGAGCTATATTCCCAGCCCTTTTAAAACATTTTTTATTTTGAGGCAATTCTTGCTAAAGTGTCCAGGCTGGCTTTATGATGCTTCTGCCTCAGCCTCCTGAGTTGCTGGGATTTTAGGCATATGCCACCACACCTGGTTGAATGTACCTTTAATAAAATACCATTGCCTAAAAACATTTAAGAGTATTTTGTTCTTTATTATCTTATTTTGTAAATTTCTCCATTTTTATATTTCAGACATACTTAATATGATAGTACTTACATGCATAGCAACTTTAAAGTGAATGCGTTTATTACTATTTGTAGTTTATGCTTGAACACTTTTTTATTGATGAGATGTGCTATACAAAATGTTTGGAGACCAATGTTCTAGAATACCAAGGATCTATAGTATCTTTCATTGTGTGAGAAATATTATTTCTGACTGTCCATTGATAAAAAAAAGACTATAGAGCAGAAACATGGCATGTGAGGCCTTTCAGAGTAGGTTCTGGCTTGGACTGCTTTTCTGGAAGATACATGCACTTGATACTGTTAGAGTCCATTCTGAAGTACTATACACGCGCTTATGTGGGGCCTTGTGAGCATCCCATTTAGAATATACTGCAAAGGATCGTACATTTCTGAATAGGTCATCTTCTCTGGTCTAGAACTGATGTTTAACTTTCTATCTTGAAAATATGCCACAAATAATGAAAAACTTGAAAAATCTCTCCCTTCCCCTCCAAGCTGACACTGTGGGAAGCATTACCAAGGAGAAGCTACACTTCATCCAGAGGAGTTTCTTGGTCATTGTAGCCTTCCGGAAGGAAATCCACTTCAGTGTCTCCTTGTTGCCCTCTGGGAAAGCAGAGGGAGCATTTCAGTCTAAGCACTTTCACCCATACGGTGTGTGATAAGTTCATCATTAACAGTGGTACACACTTGTAGTAAAAGTGTACTTCAGGAAGTGGAATGAAGTTTCACTGAATTGTGCTCAAGCAATTTAGGCCTTTTATTCCAGTTCGCTATTGGAGAATTTCACTATAAGCAACTTTTATAATGAGGAATACTGTAGAAAAACATACCATGGAAAGTACTACAGGCAGCTCTGTAGTCTCTGAAAGCTAACCTTCTTTCTTCTATCAGGAATTTTCCTTTGATATTAGAGATGCCATAAAATCGGAAACCACAAAAGCAAACCTAACTCAGGTGAAATATGTTATCTTTGTAACATATTGGAAGGTGTAATGTAAATAAAAAGAAATACCCTTAGAAAATACTTCCCATCATCACTTCAGTACCTTTGTGATTTTCTGTAATAAATTTAAACAGGTGCTATAGTTCACTCTATACCTCTTTTAAGATGCAGTTGCCCACAGTATTACCATGTTATTGACTGGATGTGTTAAATCATTGTTATTTACACCTTCCTGCCTTCTCTCCTGCTACCTCTGTCCTTTTCCCATTCTTTAAAGAAGCCAGATAATTCCAGGAACATTTTTATTATTTTGGTTTGTAGAGGGATCTCACTGGTAAAGGTACACATTGGAGACATTTCTTCAAAGAAAACAGGGACAAAAGCACCAGAAAGTTCAGAGTTTGAGGAAAAAAGAAGATTCTGGTGAAAGGAAGAGGCCGGGTAGAATATGAGGGATTTCAAAGGAAAGAGATTGGGGTAGGAGGGAAATGCTTTCAAAGATGTATTGTATCCTCTATTATATAACTCCTCTCTTGGGTTTCTCACAAAAACTCTAATACAATTCAGTTGTTGGTCAATGTTTTAAGATTCTGAATGCAGGTGTGAGGTGGCTTTAAGATATCATTAGAAATGAAAAGAGTGGAAACCTTTAAAGTTTTGGTTAAAATAAGTAGTGGTATGCTAATAGGCAGAATGTGATTGGTTGGTTGGTTTGCTCTGATAGAATAGGAAAGAATACCAATACTTTATCATGGATTTCATGTAGAATATTCTGTGCATGATGATAATAAAAAGCAGATTATACATACATATGCATATACATACATATACATACATACATATATATGTGTATATATATATACATATATATGTGTATATATATGTATGTTGGGGGGTGGGGATTGAACCTAGGGTCTCACATATGCTAGGCATATGGTCTACCACTGAGCTACATCTCCAGCCCTTTTTATTTTATTTTGACATAAAATGCTCCTGAATTGCTCAGGCTTGCCTTGAACATGTGATCCTTCTACCTCAGCCTCCACAGCCTCCCCAATAGCTGGGAGACTATAGGTGTGCACCCCAGAATATGGTAAGTAACTTTAATTTAAAATAAGGCAAATGTAGCTACTTCACTCAGAAGCTTACTGCTCTTTTTAAAGATTAGAAAGCATTACAGGTAATCCCAGCAATTTAGGAGGCTGAGGCAGGAGGATTGTGAGTTCAAAGCCAGCCTCAGCAATTTAGCAAGGCTCCAAGCAGCTTAGTGAGACCCTGTCTCAAAATAAAACATAAAAAAGGCTGGGGGGGCTGGGATTGTAGCTCAGTGGTAGAGCACTTGCCTCGCATATGTGAGGCCCTGGGTTTGATCCTCAGCACCGCATACAAAGCAATAAAATAAAGACATTGTGTCCATCTACAACTAAAAACATATTTAAAAAAATAAAAATAAAAAAAAGCTGGGGATGTGGTTCAGTGGTTGAACACCCCTGGGTTCAATCTCTAGGACCAAAAAAAGAAAAAAGAAAATATTACAGGTACCTAAGTGGCCAATGTACTTAGAAGTCTCTGGTGACTTTGATCTTAATCTTTAGTGGTTCTCTTTGTATTCATAGATCCATTGGTGGTTCCTGAAATTGGGAATATAGAGAATGAATTTCTGCCCTCCTCTGGTAGCTGATATTCCTCTGTACTATTTCTGATCACAAGTAAAGAGGTCACAATAGGATTTTGGCTTGCTGGTTTTTGTTCTCTCCTCCTTGTGTGTGTATATATATATAGATATATATTTTTTTCTCCTTTTATGTCTATCTGTCTTTTCTTGCTGGCTTTTATTTTCATACCTAAAACAGGAGATTGTCAGAGAATAGAGCAGGCATAATAGGACATAGAGCACCCGGTGTCAAACATCCTGGTTCTTTTCTTCCTCATTGCCGGTCACACTCAAGTTTAAGGTTTCAATCACGTTTTATTTTCATGGGGGTAATCAAAAGGAAGAGTCAGAAAAAGGAACACGTGGAACCATGAGTCAGCAAGGACACTACCAGGGAAATAATGAAATGGAGCCCATAAAAGTTGTATTAGTCATTCATCTCTAGCCTGCTGTCTTCTTCACCATGTCTATGCTTGTGGAATATTTACAGTGAGATTAGAAATCTTCATAGCTTGCTTGTTTTGATGTAAGCTTAGATTTCCTCACTGCAGTAGACAACTGTTGCCTTTCTAAAGCCAGAGTTCTGCCAATACTTGTATTGCTATAGCTGCAATATGGGAAGGAGGGGCAAGAGTGCCTGATGACCCCACCCAAATGCCAAATGACTTCTGTGGACTCTTGGGTCACTTGTGCCTTGTTTCCTTCTCTACCTGTTCTCACTACTGGAGATCCCTTGGTCATTGGTAGTGCGCCCTTGTCTTCCTACAGGATTTCACTGATCTTATGTATGTGTGGGCCTTCTCAGGTGGGTGTGGATAGTGGCCTGAAGCTTATGCACAAGTTGCCAAGACAAGGCACACCCACTCTCCTTGTTTATGCCAAACTTGGGCTGTGCCATTTTTGACCACATGTAAACAACTGTGAACCATAGCTAGAAAAGAGATTGTCAAACTCTTTCTGTAAAGGGCCAGATAGTAAATATTTCAGGCTTTGCAGGCAGTTTACTTTCTGCCACAACTATTCAACTTGGCCACTGACACACAGAAGCAGTCATAGATTCTATGCAAACAGACAAGTACAGCTGTGTTCAAATAAAATTTATATATGGACACAGATTCTAATTTCATATGTCACAAAATATTATATTTCTTTTAATTTTTTCCAGTCATTTTCAAAGGCAAATAAAAGAGTTCTTAGCTTGTAAGCTTTGCAAAAACAAGAGGGTGGGCTGGATTTGGTTTGTAGGCTATACTTTGTTGATCATGAACTAGAATATTATTCTTTGCTATGGCACACTGCAAATGGAGTAGTTTAAAACAACCACTTGGCTTGACAATTGAAGATATTGGCCCAGTTTTATGGCTTGCTGTTTGTTGGTGGGTAGTCTGAGTGGGCTTAACTGGTCAACAAGTTTCACCTGAGCATCTGTGATCAGTTGTTGGGCATTTAGTTTGCTGTACTTCTGGGGGTCAGTTGGTTATTGGCTGGGGCAACAGAGGTGACTAGGTCAAGTGTTTGTTATCACCCAGTAGGCTACACTGTGCTTGTCCTCGTGGTCATTCTAAGCAGCCAAAGAGGCAAGCTTCAATGTATGAACACTTTTCAAATTTCTACAAGTATTATTTTGCAGTTTGTTTCTTGAGTGGAAACAAGTCACATGGCCAAGTTCAGAGGACAGGAAATGTCTAAGGGCATTGATACAGGTAGGTGTGAACAATTAGGGTCTATAACTGCCACATCCTACCACAGAAGACCTCTGGCCTTAATGATTTATATCCTTTCTACATGCAAAATACACTTCCTCCCTTCCAAACCCCTTAAATCTCATCCAGCCATAGCATCATGCTTAAAGGTCCAGGATCTTTTGTTCAATAATTATGTCTGGGGGCTGGGATTGTGGCTCAGTGGTAGAGTGCTTGCCTCGCATGTGGGAGGCACTGGGTTCGATCTGCAGCACCGCATATAAATAAATGAATAAATAAAAGTCAATCAACAACTTAAAAAAATTAAAAAAAAATAATTATGTCTGGATGTGACTTTTGGGGGAGGGAAAGGGGAATGGGTATAGTAAAGATGGTTGATTGAGATCGTCATTACTATCCTGATGCCATTTCTTAATGTTGACAATTTTTTACTGACTAGGGAGTTTGGCCATAAGAAACAATGTATTTTTTTCCCAGTGTCTTCTGCCTAACTCAGGTCACATACCATTTTTGCAGCCTCTGCTAACAATTTGCTCACCATTTACTTTTTTTATTTAAAAAAAAAAAAAAACAACCTTTTTTTTTTTGCCTTCATGGTTGTTTTCTTTTCTTTTTCTTTTTTTTTAAATATTTTTTTAGGTGTCAATGGACTTTATTTGTTTTTATGTGGTGCTGAGAATTGAACCCAGTGCCTCACAGAGGCTAGACAAGCGCTCTGCCACTGAGCCACAACCCCAGCCCCCTTCATGGTTGTTTTCTAGCTTCCACCAGTCACCTGATTCCAAAGTCAAAATGCCATATTTTTGGTTTTAATTATAGAATCATTCCATTTCTGGGTAGCAATTTCTCTTATTAGTTTTCTATTGTTGAAATATTAAGCATCCCCCAACTCAGCTTAAAACTATTCATTTTTGTATGTGGGTTGGAAAATTGGGGCTGGGCTCTGCAGGGGGGAACCTCCATTGGCCCTGGCTGGGCTGGTGTATGTATCTGTGGCCTTTAGCATTTGGTAGAAAGGCTAGGTGTCAGGTTTTGCCTGGCTGTTGAAAGGGACAACAAGGAAACCGGGCCAGTCTCTTCAATTGTCAAGCTGGCTCCCCTGGGCTCACTCCCACAGTGGTGATTGATGGCCGGGTTTCCAATCAGAGAGGGTAAGCTCCAACATACAAATACTTTCAGTCTCTTTTTCTGTAGCATTTTCTAGTGTTACATTGGCGAAAGCAAGCCCTATGGTGAAATCCAGACAAGCATCAGTGTGGGAGGGGAGTTATCCATTGAAGGAGGCCATGGGTTTGGAGAGGTGTGAACAAAGTTGTGGCCATTAATACAACAATCTACTGGGCTTACATTAAATAGAGCAGACTATAATCCAACACACGGAAAGCCTGCCAAGTTTCCAGCATTGAACCAACAAAAGGGCTGCCAGCTTGCTTTAAAAAAAAAAAAGCACTGAGTTTGCTCAAATTGCAAATTTAGAGTGATTGGTTATGCAACTGGCTGATACAAACATGGTTCATCCAAATTTTGACTTGAAATTTGGTAGATGGACTTTATTGGATTATCAGGATGACATAGATTTCTGCATGTGCTTTTGAAGACTGAGCTATTAAAAAAGCAAGGGAATGGGAAGAAAAATATTTCTGAGGTTAGGGAAACAGAGTGAAAGAGCAAAATGAATAATAAAATAACATCTAACATGTATAGGGTATAATTCATGTAACAGACACTAGTAGCTTCTCATGAACTGTGTAATTTATCTCCTTTAAAAATTGAAAATGTTGCCAGGTACAGTGATGCACGTCTGTAATCCTAGCAGCTCAGGGGACTGAGGCAGGAGGACTGCAAGTTCAAAGCGAGCCTCAGCAACTTAGCAAGTCCCTGTCTCTAAATAAAGTACAAAAAAAAAGGCCTAGAGATGTGGCTCAGTGGTTAAATGCCCCGGGTTCAATCCTTGATACAAAAAAAAAAATTGGAAAAATTGAAAAAGTTATTATTAATTAAAAATTAAAAGAATTAAGAACTTTTTTTAGATCTAGGAAGTAGAGGACCTACCTAGTATAATGTGAAACTTTTTATATTATAATATGTCTAAGTATTAGGGGGAATCTCTTATCAAGCATTACTGGTTAGAAGTTGAAGTTTAGTAGAAAAGTATAGGCTACTTTGGGATCCACTCGTTATTTGTTCAGTTTCTAACTGTGCAAACAATGCCGTTTGGGGAAGTTTTCTTTTTCTTTTTCTTTTTTTTTTTTTTGGTACTGGAGATTGAACTCAGGGGCACTTGACCACTGAGCCACATCCCCAGCCCTATTTTGTGTTTTATGTAGAGACAGGGTCTCACTGAGTTGCTTAGCGCCTCGCCATTGCTGAGGCTGGCTTTGAACTTGCGATTCTCCTGTCTCAGCCTCCCTAAGTGCTGGGATTACAGATGTGGGCCTCCACGCCCGGCTAAGAAAATGTTTTTGTTTTTGTTCTTTTAATAAGTGGAAGCTGATAGCCCTAGCTTCAGGTATGACTGCACATATGTTGAGATTCTACATCACGAACAACCAGAGAAATGAAAAGCTGTGCTCCATCTGTGTACGATGAATCAAAATGCATGCTGCTATCATGTATACCTAAGTAGAATAAATAAATTTAAAAAAATACAAACAACAATAAATGTTGGCGAGGTTGTGGGGGAAAAGGCACACTCATACATCGCTGGTGGGACTGCAAATTGGTGCAACCAATCTGGAAAGCAGTATGGAGATTCCTTAGAAAACTTAGAATGGAACCACCATTTGACCCAGCTATCCCACTTCTCGGTCTATACCCAAAGAATTTTAAAACAGCATACTACAGTGACAAAGCCACTTCAATGTTTACAGCTACACAGTTCACAAAAGCCAAAGTGTGGAACCAACCTAGATGACCTCAGTAGATGAATGGATAAAGAAACTGTGGTATAGCCGGGCGCGGTGGCACAAGCCTGTAATCCCAGCACTTAGGGAGGCTGAGACAGGAGAATCGCGAGTTCAAAGCCAGCCTCAGCAACAGTGAGGCGCTAAGCAACTCAGTGAGACCCTGTAAAACACAAAATAGGGCTGGGATGTGGCTCAGTGGTCGAGTGCCCCTGAGTTCAATCTCCAGTACCAAAAAAAAAGAAAGAAACCGGTATATATACATAATGGAATATTACTCAACATTAAAACAGAATAAAATTATGGCATTTACAGATAAAAAACGTCAAAGCTGAGTCATAAGTGAGAAAAGCACATTTGAAAAATGTCTTGGAATTCAACTTTGTTACTTTCAGATATACTCTATAACTATGGCAAAAGTAGATGAAAAACTTTGGCAGTTAAAATGTACCATAATTTAAATTAATAGACATAAATTGTAGACCAGACAAATTGGAAATTTTTGAACCTTTGCAGAAATGCAAGCACACGTGAAAATATTCAGCATTGACAATATAATTCAATGTTGAAGGATGGGTAACAAATCCATTAAGTTATAGAATACTTGGTTTTTTAAACTGTGATTTCTCCTTTTCTTCAAGAATATTTGTTTCTGTGACATGATTTGCAGAAATTATTATTTTTTATTTTGAAAAATTTTACACCTAAAAAAAGTAATAGAAAACAATATAGAACAATGAGCACCTATATTCATTTCAACTAGGTTTCCCAGTTGCCAGTCTTTTCTCACAGTTGCTTTATCTCTCTATGCAGTTGTACACATTATCTACCTACTTATCTGTCCCATCTGTCATGATTAATTATTTGAGAACTGCAGGCATCATGACTCTTCACCTGTGTACTAGTTAGTATTCTCTAGAGGAATAGGACTTATAGAATACACATATAATTATAAGAGGGGATTTATTAGATTGGCTTACAAAGTCAGAGGCTGGATGGTCCCATAGTAGCCATCTATAGACGGAAGTGCTGGGGAAACCACTAGCTGCTCAGTCCAAGAAACTGGAAGCCTCAGAGCAAGAGGGACCAATGAAGCAGTCTCAACATGAGGCTGGAGTCCTGGAAGCTCCCTAGAGGTTCACGGATGTGAGTCCCTTCATAGCCTGAAGAATCTGGTGTCTGATGTTCACAGGTGGTGGCCACAGCAAAAGCACAACTGCTCAGTAAGAATTAAGTTTGCATGAGTGTGTGTGTATGTGTGCAAGCACCTGCGCATGCGCACACACGGGGCAGATAGGAAGGGGTGGTGCTTGGTTACCTCCTCTTCTGCTTTTTGTTCCCTGTAGGATCCCAGCCTTTTGTATAGTTCTACCCACATTCGGTGTGTGTCTTCCTTCTTCAATTGAAGGAAGACCCACATGCCAGTCATCTCTGGAAACACCCTCACAAATACACCTCGAAGTGTGCTTTACCCATTTTCTAGGCATCTCTCAATCCAGTCAAGCTGACAACCAAGGTTAACTGTTACAACCTCTAAATATCTATACCATATATGCTCTGACAGTTTCATATATAACAACAGCTTAAATATGAAATGAGGAATTTTAACATTTTATGCAAAGCAAGTTACCTAATGTATGGTTCATATTCAGATTTTTCCAGTTATTCCAACAATGTCCTTTAAAGAAAAACAAAACAAGAAACCTTTTTTCCTACCCAGGTATCAATCCAGAATTATATATTGTTCTTAATATTGTGTCTCTAAAGTCTTTAATCTGGACGAGTTCTTCAATCTTTCTGTTTTCCATGATATTTTGAAAAGAACAGGCCATTTGTTTCATATAACAGTCCTTAAATTTGTGTTTATTTCCTCCTGATTACATTCAGGTTGTTTGTTTTTGTTAAGAGTGCTATCTTTGTAGTGAAGTAAGTCCTTTTCAGTGTGTCCCGTCAAGTGGCACACAATGTCAGTTGATCCTATTTTTGATGATACTAACTTTACTACTTTCTTGAGAAGGTGTCTACTATTGTCTTTGCTTAGACGATAGCATTCCTTTTTTTAATTCTATGTAGTACATTAGATCCTGTTCCCAATTGACTTTAGCCAAGCAATTAGCACAGTTACTGATGATTTTTGCCTGAATTGTTTAGAACTGTTAGCTGCCCAATGTTGAATTTTAAAAATTTTAATCAGGCAGAAATTCTAACCAGTGAATCATTTAAAAAAGTAAAACAGTTTTTCAGGGAGATTTGATACATCTACAGATAACCAGAAAGGCAAAATATTATTATAGGTGATTAATCTGGCGAGATCAGAGAAAGAATACACTCACTGAAGAACAAAGCTATTGGAACAAATAGTCTGACTTTTTCATCAAGCAGCAGGATGGTCATAAGTTAAATCTATGGAGTGAAATGTGTGCATCAACCATTCCTCCTGCATAATGTTAAACTGCTTTGCATTTATACACAATCATGCACTGTAATAATCAGGAAAATGTTCGGACTGTACAAGAAGAAAAGAGCTTGGTACCAAGTATGATAGAAGAGAAAAATGAAAACAAGGGATCCACATAAGGAATTTAAGATTAGAAAATATTTTTGTAAAATTTCTAAAGCAAATAATAAATTATAGTACTTATATTACTAGTTTTTCTTTCTCCATTTCTGGCTAATTTTATTAGTATACTATAGCTTCAGATTATTCTCAGTTGCATCTAGTGAATTTAAAAAGGAACAACCCTGCAATAAAGTATCTATCATGTCTTGCTGAATAAAATGTGTATTTTGTGCAATCTGAGATTGAAAGCTTTCTAAGCCTCTCGGAGTTTTAAATCAGACAACCCCCCACTTCTTGCAGACACTTGCTTATTTGTCACTTTGAGTTTGATTTATCTCAAGCAGGAGCTAAAACTGTATTAGAATCTTCTGTTAAGCATGTAAAACTCCATATATAGAAAACCAGCAAGTTAAACATCTCTAATGAAAGACAGCTGTGTTCTCATTGGAAATAAAAATAGGACACAGAGATTTGTTTCTGTGAAAGATGATATGAAAAGTATGAGAGCCACGTGTCTTCTTTTTACTCTACAATATGGTGGTGATATAAAGGCAATGAAAATATTTTTAATGATTTTTAAAGGACACATAGAGCAACCAGTGAACCTGTGTGTTCAGTTATTGATCAATAGTGATGGGTTGAAAAGTCAGTCAATTAACTAGTGCCCTCGGCTTCATTCATTACTTCATTACATCACGTATTTTCCTTTATGTTTGCCTGTACCTGAGAACAACTCAGAATATAATGTCCAACATGGCTGGTTTGTAATAACTGTTTCTGCATAACTTTTGAGATTTTTTTGTGGCCTCCTGATGTTTTTGGTTTGCTCCTCATGAGTAAATTTCTCATTTTAAAAATTTTGTTGAGAATTCAAAGGTGTTATGATTAGGGATTTTAAAAATTTGTTCTTCTTAGATATACATGACAGAGTGTATTTTGACATATTGTACATACATGGCGTATAACTTCCCATTCTTTCTTTTTTTTTTTTTGGTACCAAGGATTGAACTCAGGGATACTCGACCACTGAGCCACATCCCCAGCCCTATTTTGTGTTTTATGTAGAGACAGGGTCTCACTGAGTTGTTTAGCGCCTCACCATTGCTGAGGCTGGCTTTGGACTCACAATTCTCCTGCCTCAGCCTCCCAAAGTGCTGGGATTACAGGCGTGCGCCACGGTGTCCCACTTAACTTCCCATTCTTGTGATTGCACAGACGTGAAGTTAACACTGGTGGTGTATTCATATGTGAAATTGGAAAGTTACGTCTAATTCATTCCACTGTCTTTCCTATTCCCATCCCCCCCTTCCCTTCATTCCCCTTTGTCTAATCCAAGGTCCTTCTATTGTTCCCTCTTGCCTTCCTTTGTTGTGGGTTAGGGATTTTTAGCTTTTAAAGTAGATAACCAAAGGGAATTGCTCATTTACACTAAAACAATGTAAAATATTGAATTATATATTTTGCAAATTTTTGTTCATATTTGTATGGCAACATATGTGAAAAGAAACAGAATACCTGATAACATCAAGTTAAGAAACGTAAGCCTAAATTAGCCTTTGGAATTCTGCTGGGTTTATCTGATTATAATGATGTATTGAAATTCTAGGATTCAATCACTCGTTCATTCATCCAGAACACTTATTAGAGACGTACATGTAGGAAGTGTTCAAGATATCTTCATTATACTTTATTTACACACACACATCCATGTGTGCATGTTGTTGTTAACATGGGATCCTCATAAACTAAGAAATTTAAACTGTCCTCATGTGCAGTATGGTTTCATGCATTGCATAAATACTTGAGGATATTATGAGCCTTGCACTGTGCCAGACTCCAGCAATAAATCTGTGGATAAGAGAGGTGGATTCTCAGTCTCCAAGAAGCTTATTTATTTATTTATATTTTGTAGCAGAGACAGAAAATGAATAAGTGAACAGACCAACAAAATGATTACATATTCTGACGAGTATCTTGAAGGAAAAATGCCCAGAGTGATTGGTCTTGGAGTGTGTATGCCTATGTTGTGTGTCTGTGTATCTGTTTTCCGGGTGGAGCTGAAGTGGGTGTGTATTTGTGTGTGTGATGTTGTAATTTGGGTGGACAGCAAGTTGGTGGTCTCTCTCTAGGACAGCATGATCCTGACCTGAAGAATGAGAAGAAGCCAGCCACGTAAAAAGGCGTGGAACATGGGTCCAGAAATAATCCGCAGGATTTAATATGACTTATTATTTTATATTTTAAAAAACAAATACTCTTCTAATCCTCCTGAAGCCCCCAAAGCTTAAATTATTTGGCAAAGTTACACCAGCCTAGACCAGAATCAGGGATGGCTGCTGCTCCTTAAAACAGAGTGGATCGAATATGTAGTGATATAAAAGCAGAAAAAAATTGTGTGGATATGGAGGGAAAGGAATTGGAAGCTTAGAAAAACAGACCTCTTGGATCTTCCCATTTTCCATTTCATCTAAACTCAGTGAAGAGTTTAAAATTGAATATAGGGAAGTTGACTAAAGAACTGTAATTCTGAGTCATCAACAGCATATTTGAAAGGAACAACACAGCCAATGCTGGCAGCTTCTATTTTCCAGATTAGAAATTAACTGCTATGTTGTCAGTATGAAATGCTATGTTTTATTATTGAAAAGGCAGCTCTATTAGCTTCTTTGGGCCCAAGGGTCCATTTATTTAATTACTTCTTCCAGGACACTAAGTGGATCCCTCGTGACCAGGCCAAATTATTACACCTTAGAAGGTGAGTAAGGCATTCCATTTGATGGATAATAGATTTCTTTTTACTTTTCCCTTATTTATCTACTTGTTTATTTTTAAATAAAGGTCTTGTATAAAGAATTAGGGAAATTCACTTTGTTTTCACCTTTGCTGCTTTTAAAATTTTTTCTTTTAATAATATACTAGGTATAGAAGGAATAAAAGACTTGTTTTATATTTTTGTTTTGGAGCTCAAAACTCAATGGATTTTTTGTTTTCAGTGCTGAGGATCAAACCCTGGGTCTTGCACATGCTTGGCAAGCATTCCACTC
>PVHX01003250.1:52304-147300 GCA_004024805.1 Geosciurus inauris
TGTAATCCCAGCACTTAGGGAGGCTGAGACAGGAGGATCGCGAGTTCAAAGCCAGCCTCAGCAACGGCGAGGCACTAAGCAACTCAGTGAGACCCTGTCTCTACATAAAACACAAAATAGGGCTGGGGATGTGGCTCAGTGGTCAAGTACCCCTGAGTTCAATCCCTGGTGCCAAAAAAAAAAAAAAAAAAAAAAAAATCAAAAACTGAGAGTTTAAAAATGAATGCCCATATGACACTGAAATGCTTCTAAATCCCCCCAAAAAATTTATGCCAGGAAAAAACTTCATAGGATTTAGATGCACATATAAGAGAAATTGCCATCATTGATGGCAAAATATCGAGCTGTTTCCTAGAGAATGATAAACTTATAGCCATCTACCATTCTCTGTAGAAGTTGCCATTTAAGCCAGGTGAGGTGGCTAAGCCTGTAATCCCAGCACTTAGGGAGGCCGAGACAGGAGAATTGCGAGTTCAAAGCCAACCTCAGCAACAGCGAGGCGTTAAGCAACTCAGTGAGACCCTGTCTCTACATAAAACACAAAATAGGGCTGCAGATGTGGCTCAGTGGTCGAGTGCCCCTGAGTTCAATCTCCAGTACCAAAAAAAAAGAAGTTGCCATTTAAGAGCCAGTAAGACAAGGTTCTAGCTTTTAAAGCACACCTGAATGCTATTTTAATTTCAGTCTTTTATTTTTTAAGGGTTGTGATTTTACTATCTACAATACCCTCAAAGTAAACTGTTTGGTTATTTAAATTAGGGGTTTGAAAATGTATTTTAATTAGATCCAAGACCAAATTAGAATGGAATCTAGTGAATACCAAGTATTTTCAAAAGTGACACCATAAAAATTGTTTTCTTTCCTGGTATGTAAAGTAGGGAGGATGCGTTTCATGTGTCAGTTTTCAGTCACAACTCCCAGCCATTTATTCAAACTATATGATGGGTCTCCCCTGAAAAATACCATACTACAAAGGTCATTTATATAGTCAAGGTTCTCTCCTTGAATGCTTTTTTTTTTCTTTAAAGGTACTATATTGTGTTCTGCAGCCATTAATTGCCAAGGGGTTATTTACAAGACAATAATTAATTATACCTCTGGGGAACTCAAGAGTCAACATGAATCAAAGCAGGCTTGGTGAGGATCATGGAAGTCTCACATAATTAAGCAGGGCACTGGAGACCAATTGTTTATAGAATGATTTTGCTGGAGCTAATTGACACTAATTATTTAATCTGATTTTCTTCTTCCTAGTTATTCTTCTACAGACTCGCTGCTTACTGCTAATGATGCACAAGGAACTGTTGAGGTGCCTGGTGCCTCCTCTCAGTGTGTCCAGCCTTCCCTACAAGGAACTGGCATTAATGTTGATAATTGATTTTTTCCTAGCATGCTACAGAATGGTATAGAAATCAAACCACAGAAATAACCACTGGTAAAATTATATATTAGGCAATAACTTGTATTGGTGCTTACCACCTCTCATTTTCATTCAAAATTAAGTTTGCTTCATCAAAAATGTATACACGATGAACTTATCATTTCCACTTTATTTTTATGCATGAGATGAAGATGAGAGTATAATTGAAAAGAAAAAGGACAAGTTTATGAAGCTGCCTAAATAAAATGAAATATCCCTAGGGAGCAGATAGCAAAACTTAGGAAACAAATCACATGACAAACAGGCAGCTCTAGGCCTAGCATCTGTGGGGATAGTCGGATGAAAACCTGGGAAATATGCTACTTAGTTAAAAACATGCACCATGAATCATACTTGATGGTATCAAGTGTCTCCATGGTCTCTGCTTATGGACTGCCCCCTCCTCTCAATATATTGCTGTGATAGTATTCACCATTGTGAAAATCAAAGATGGGCATTAACTTACTGGTATGGTTTTTGATTAATGAGCTTCTTAATTCTCCACCATATCCAAGATTCAGGTTCTAAGTAAACTTCTGGCTAAGAAATTAGGAAAGATGGATTCTTTGCCCACTTCACTCTACAGTGAAGAACAGTAGGCTGTCTGGCTTTCTCTTTTCTTTGCTTTGCTTTTCCCCTCCCTGCCTTCCCTCCTTTCTTCCTGTCACCTACCTTTGCCTCTCTGTGAAACCTCACACTCCTTCCCTTTGGAGACATCTTAAGCTAGTTTGTACTAGTCTCTTTTCTAAATCACTCTGTCCTCCCACTTTATTTTCTTTCTCTGCCATTAAAGTTAAATGTTCTAAAATTGATTTCCCAATCGCTCATTCTCACAAGGATAGGTAGTTAAGGGTATTTTTAAGTTGTTCCTTTCCCCATAGCATTGTCAGTTCTGGATTTTATCAACATTTTGGTCACTGTAGAGATCCCTGAAGAACTTAATGTAGTGGAGGACTTAGACATTTCGTTAGTCAGCTTTTCATCACTGTAAGGAAATATCTGAGATAATCTGCCTATAAAAAGAAAGGTTTCTTTTTGTTCACAGTTTTGGAGGTTTCAGTATATGGTTGGTTAGCCCCATTGTATTTGGGCCTGTGGTGAAGTAGCACATTATTGTGCAGATGTGTGTTAGAGCACAACCACTCAGCTCTTGGCCAGGAAGGAAAAGAAAGGAAGAACAGGAAGGGACTAGGTCTCAAAATGCCTTACTTTTTGTTCTACTTAGTTATATGTGACAGTAGAATGCATTTTGACACATCATGCATAAATGGAATATAACTTCTCATTCTTCTGATTGTACATGATGTAGAATTACACTGGTTGTGTAATCATATTTGCACATAGGATAATAATGTCTGATTCATTATTATCTTTCCTACCCCTATACCCTCTCCCCTCCCTTCACTCCCCTCTGTCTAATCCAAAATACCTCTATTCTTCCATAGCCACTCCTGCCCCTTATTGTGAATTAGCATCCGCACATCAGAGAAAACATTCATCTTTTGGTTCTTTGGAATTGCCTTATTTCACTTAGCATGATATTCTTCATCTTCATCCATTTACCTAAGGCCATAATTTTATTCTTCTGTAATGCTGAGTAATATTCCATTGTGTATATGTACCACATTTTATTTATCCATTCATCTGTTGAAGGGCACCTAGGTTGGTTCCGTAGCTTAGCTATTGTGAATTGAGTTGCTATAAACATTGATGTGTCACTGTAATATGCTGATTTTCAGTCCTTTGGGTATAAATCTAGGAGTGGGATGACTAGGTCACATGGTGGTTCATTCCAAGTTTTCTTAGGAATCTCCATACCACTTTCCATAGTGATTGCACGAATTTGCAGTTCCACCAGCAATGTATGAGTGAACCTTTTTCCCCGCATCCTTGTTAACATTTATTGTTGCTTGTATTCTTCTTGGTAATTGCCATTCTGACTGGAGTGAGATGAAATCTTAGAGTAGTTTTGATTTGCATTTCTCTAATTGCTAGAGATGTTGAATATTTTTCCATATATTTGTTGATTGACTGTATTTCTTCTTCTGTGAAGTGTCTGTTCAGTTCCTTAGCCCATCAAAATACCCTTTGAGGATATGCCCCCAGTGACCCAAATTCCTTCCATTAAGCCCCACTTCTTAAAGTTTCCCCCACCTCCAATAGTGCAAGATGGGGACCAACCCTATAATACTTGGGCCTTTGGAGGACACTCAAGGTGTAAGCCATAGTAGACATGGAAAGAAATATTTCAGGATATTATGGGAAATGCATGTGGCAGATTGGAGAATTCATAATGGAAGGACAATTACCCAGCCTGCGAGGTAAAGGAAATTAGTTAAAGCATCCTAGGAAGTTGAGGAGTCATCTCCCCTGCTTGCACCAGAGAGTTTAATAAGCATCATTTATATAGCTAAATCAGATAGGTGATTTGCTTTTAGAAGACACTGAGATATAGAAATTGCCCTGCTTTTATGCCAAGTATTGTTCTAAATGTTTTATATTCTTAAATAAATTAATCTTCCCAACAATTACATAAAGATAAAAATTATTTATGTATTTATTTATCTCCATTTGACAGATGAGGAGGCTGAGGCTTTGAGGTTAATTAACTTGATCAAGATTATATAAGTGTTAATACTGAAATCGAGACACAAGCTCAGGTGGCCTGGACCCAAAGCTGGGTTCTTAACTGTGGTACCTTGAAGGGGACTCTCTGAGATTTCTATCCCCATGTCTTTGGTAAGTATCATTCTCAATTCTGGCTTCTCATTTGAATCACTTGGGAAGAGTTTAAAAAGATGATCTTGACAGGTGACCTCTGGGGAGTGGTGCTCAAGCACAAGTTCCTTTTCAAAGGCTCCCCTGCAGGTTGTAGTGTGCAATCCAGGTTGATAAACCCTGCTCCAACCTCTAAAGTGGGGATTGCTCTCCACCTGTCTCTGCCTGGGGTCTACTGTGGATAGTTTCTAAAAGTTCTAAAGGCAGGTCAACAATCCTGCAGAATGCAAGTCCTCTGCTGACTCCAGGTCTTTATATTTGTGAATTGATCAAAATTGTTATAAAGATTGTCTCAGTGAGGACCCAGATAGAAAGCTTCCCAACTATCTAGCCCAATTTTCCACTTGTGCCATTTTACCAACCTGCTAACCCTGGGATCTGGGCTATATTCCCTTCTATATGCAACTCTTCTCTAGCACAATCCAACCTTTAATGCACACATATATGTTGCTAGTTCATGAAGAGATCTTAGAATGAGATTATCCTAGACAGGTAAACTTAAACCCCCATAACTTGATTTATTTAGTGTAAGTGACTTTAAAAAAAAAATAAAACCACAGCCAGAAATCCTGGCACATCTCTATAATCCCAGCTTCTCAGGAGGCTAAGGCAGGAGGATTATAAATTTGAGGTTAGTCTGGGCAATTTAGCAAGACACTGACTCAAAAGAAAAAAGAAAAAAGGCTGGGGATATGACTTTGATGGGGAAGCATGTGCCTAGCATGTGTGAGGCTTTGCTTTCCATCTCCGGCACCACAAAACGACAACAACAAAAACCCCACAAAACACCAGGCACAGTGGTGCACACCTATAATCCCAGTGGCTCAGGAGGTTGAAGCATGAGGATCCCAAATTCAAAGCCAGCCTTAGCAACTTAGCAAGGCCCTAAACAACTCAGTGAGACCCTGTCTGTAAATAAAATACAAAAAAATGGCTGAAGCTGTGGCTCAGTAGTAAATCACCCTGGGTTCAATCTCTGGTGCCTAAACAGCCACCACCACCACCAAAAATCATTATCCTATCCAATATAATTTCAAAAATTCTTTTCTAATATTAATTGTTAAATTGTGTCAAAATGTCTTTTAGAATGGTTTTGATAGTTTTCTGGATCCTTTATCAGCATCCAGAGAAAGTGTATGCATTGCATTTGGCCAATGTGCCTTTAATGTATCTTTTGATGCATAATAACTTTCTCCTTCTTATTATGCTATTTATTTGTAGAAGAAACTAGGGACCATTTCTCCTAAAGAATAACCCAGATTTTAGATTTAGCTGATTATATTCTCCTGTCATCTAGCCTGCTCTCGATTCACTATTTCACTGTGTCACATGTACCAAGGGCCTTGGTTGCATATGGATTTTGATATTTTGCAAGCATACTTTATAAGTATGTGTATTTCCTACTGTAGCACAGCAGGAAGCACATAATGCCACCTTTCCTGTTTTAGTGGGTTCAGATTGATTGGCCATTTCCTGTGTTTCCAGCCTGAATCCTCCATTATCAATTCCCCATCAATCTGTTACCTAAGGATATTAGCAGCCATTGGATAGTTGGAGAGAGAGTTATTTCATTGGGAATCGCGAAATGGTGATATTCTAATTTAATCATTCCTTCTGCACTCATTAGCCAGATTTCTTCCCATAATGAAGAACTTTTACTCAACAATTACTTATTTCAAATCTGTTTCTACTGAAATCTCACTAAAAATTCTGACTTTTTGCCTGCTAATTTTGAAGAAATAATTTTGATGTCCTAGTAACTTTTTAATATTTATTTATTCACTTGTTTGCTATACTGGAGATTGAACCCAGAGCTTACTCACGCATGCTAGGAAAACACTCTACCACTGAGCTATATCCCCAGATCTTTTTATTTTTTATTTTGAGACAGGACCTTGCTAATTGCTAAGGCTGGCTTTGAACTTTCTATCCTCTTGCCTCAGCCTCTCTAGCAGCTAGGATTATACCATGCACTACTGCAACCAGCTCCTAAAAGACATTCTTTTTTTAAAAAATTTTTTTAGTTGTTGATAGACCTTTATTTTTATTTATTAATTTATATATGGTGCTGAGAATAGAACCCAGTGACTCACTCATGTGAGGCAAGCACTCTACCACTGAGCCACAACCCCAGCCCCTAAAAGACATTCTTAAGAGTAATTTAAATTTATTTTTTCAAAAGAAAATGTGTATGTGGTGGATATATAGACATTTAAGTTGAAAATCCATTTGCCTTATTTCCTTGTAAGAGAATTTAAGAAAATACCAATATAAGAATAATCATTCACATTTTCTCCTTCTTTTTTATTCTTGATTTAAATGTAATAAATGCTCATATTATAAAATATAGATTAGACATGAAGTGAATAAAAGAATAAAATCCTTCTCTCTCTACACCACTGTGATAAACACTATTAATATTTTGATGCATTTCTTTCTGGAATTTTCCTAAGTGTAAAATAGGAATTCATATAATTCAAAATATGGTTGAAATTGTGCTGAATTTAATTTTTTATATCTGGCTTTTCTTCACTTGTCATTATGCTTAAGCATTTTTAAACCACATCATTAAAAATTCCTCATAATGTTAATACTTTCAGTTTTCCATCAGATAGAAACTGCAAAATTTGTGTAATCATTCTTCTATTGTCTGACAATTATGCTCTTTACAATGTTTAAAAGTATAAATCATCGTTCACATTGGGGATAATTTCTTCAGGCTTTCGTCTCAGCAGAGAAATTAGGAAGGACCAACTGACTGTTTTTTGTCTGTTACCCTCACTCCCGAGTAAGGACGGTGAAGTCAATTAGGAAATGCAGGAGATAAAACTTGCTGTAATTTCAGTCACAGAGGTTGCCTGTCGAGAACAATTGACAGCAGTTAATAAGAGTATCCCTCAGCATGAGCAGATTTGAATCCTGACGGGTCCCAGAGGGCTCAGCATGGAGTATGGTACAAGGACAGTGGGCAGAAGACAGAGCTCTTGTCTCAGCTGGTCGGTCATCTACCTGTGTGACTCCACAATAGTAACACCCCTGTGTCTTGGTGGGAGTCTACAGTTTTCTAGTCTATAAATGAAGGAATTGTATTATATTTACTGAGACTCCTTCTAGTCTTCAAATCCTCTGATTTTTGTATTAAGAAGTTTAAGGTGGTCCCCACAGGTTCAGGACATTTCCTAAAGGTGTAACCAATTGGATTCCTGTTGTCAGCATCCCACCAAAGTCATGCTTTATTTGTAAATGAGGACAGCACAGTTTTACCTGTTCTTTGGCTCAGTCTTTGCTGTTTGTGTTCACACAGTTTGTACTTGAAAAAGTACCAAGTTACCTGGAAGCCTTGGTCTGTGGATACCTCCCACCTTCTGGCAAGTTTTTTCAGCTCTATATGTTGCACTCTTCAAGAAAAGTTCTAGAGACAAATATCTGAAAGCTTCAGCTCACTAATAACCTCCCATCTGCTCTACAGTCAGCTCTCCATTAATGCCCACTCATCAAACATTTGACATTCATCCTCTGATAAATGATACACAAAAGACAAAGACAGATTTACATCAAGAAGTTCAAAATGTCCTTTGGAGCACAAGGTAGAATAGTGTAGTATTAATTTGCCATTGATCTTTGGCCTAAGGTAAAGGTCTATAGAGTGGCATTCATAGGCAGCCTTTCATGTGGCTATGATATTGGGGAGCTGCCAACAAAATCTCATCTAAGACCAAGTGCAGTCAGTACTTACAGGGCTATCTACACTCATTCTCAAGTGGAAAGAGATGGCTGCTGAAAGACCTCAGAGCAATGTTTGTTATGCTGCAGTGTTTTCAAGTTTAAGTGTGCATCCGAACTGTGTTGATGTAGTTCGCTGGGCCCTATCCTCAGAGTTTCTGATTCAGTAGGTCTATGATTGACATTTCTCTCAAGTTCTCTGATGATACTGGTCCAGAAATCACTCACTGAGAATCACTGGCTTCCTGGATTTGAAGCAATCTTTACCATAATCACACTCGACCTCCATTTGAATGGAAAGGCGTTCTGGCAATTAGATATAAAGTAACATTTGTCAAGAGAGCTGAAGGTTGGTGCCTTCAGGGAGAGATAACCACAGATACTCGAGGGAAACTAATGCAGGGGGAATTCAAGTAGAGGTACAAAAAGTTAGGAAGCTATAGAGTTGTAACTAAAGGGGGTCCTTGAGGAATTTGGCTGCTGGAGATGCAGTAACTAAGCCAAAGGGAAGATGCCACCAGGATAAGAGGCTAAACTGACAGTAGCAACAGGCTTTTTACAGAATACCAAACCAAAGGTCAGTTATACACTAACTTTGTCCAATGTCAGATACTATCAATTTATACCTTTCTCGGCTAATAATCACCACCTCTAGTTTTTTTCTGAAAATATGAATAATAGTGATAGATTACTAATGGAGTAGGCTATTGTTGTATATTGGCTTCAGTAAAATGTCTCCTTTTCTTTGCATTTTTTTCCAGATAAAATTTTCTTTTACATTTAAATGATCTCTATCTTAAAACACCTGCCACTTACAAAAGGAGTTCAATATACCACAGCACCCAGAAATATGGGTGGGAGGGATTCTGCTTTATAGCTATTGTCTCCCAGAGACACTCCCTCTTGTCCAAGTTTCAGCCAGAGAATCAATGAAGAGCAAACCAGGATCAATTTTAATTGATTGCTCAGGGTTTTTAATAATTTGCATTCTTCCCTAATGCTTGACAGAATAACTACTAGAGTCTGATGCCCTGTAATTTTAACTCCCATTCTTAATGCATTTTACTGTACTGCTGCACTATTTCACCTACAAAGAGCACATTGCCCCGATGGTATGTCAGAGGAGATAGGGGAGCAGAAAAAGGGATGATGTGATTAAAATGTGCCTATGTTTGTACACACACACACACATATACAAGCTCTAGTTGCCATAATTTTGGCCATGATGTCTATTGCTGGTATTAAAATATCGTACAGAGAATAAAATTTTGGAAATATTAAACTAATGCACTTTTCCTCCTTAATTCATCCTTACAGACTTCTATGTCTAAATTTATGTCATGGGATTAATTGCCCCAAAGCAAAAGAGAGCAGCATTAGGGATAGTCTTGAAGATCAGGTTTGGATACTAGAGAATATTGGAAATCTCTGGCAAATGGACAGACAGTGATCGTTGCTTGCGCAACAATGATTTCTGCTTCTAACCTGACTCACAGAATCCAGAGTTGGGGACATCCATTGTGCCCTGTCTTGAGAGTGTCATGCTAGTCCAAAATGACTTAAAAAATTGCCCAAAGTAAATATATAAATCAGTGGCTCTGCAATCTTGATGATATATTATTTATTTGAAGAGTTAAAAGATATACTGAAAACTAGCATTTATCCCTCTAAATTCTAATCTAATTGATCTAGAGTGATTGGTATTTATAAAACTTCAACAACAGGTATGCATGAGAATCGTTGGTTTAAACCTGTGAAGCCACCATATTTTAAAACAAATTGGACTGTATTTGATCCCCAACAAACTTCTGCTATAAGAATATTTATAGACAATAGAAGGAATAATATGACTATGTCATTGGGGAACTTCTAGCAACATCTCATCTTAGATTGACAGCAGTACTTACAGAGCTATCCACACTGCATTAATAAAAGTACTTTTCCCCTGTACCTCTGAGTCTAGATATGAACAATCATGTAGACCATCCTAAATAATATCCTTTTTTTTTGGTACCAGGGAATCCAATTCAAAAGTATCTAACCAAAAAAAAAAAAAAAAAAAGTATCGAACCACTGAGCAACATCCCCAGCCATTTTTCATTTTTTATTTTGACACAAAGTCTTGATAAGTTGCTGAGGCTGGCCTCAAGCTTATGATCCTCTTGCCTCAGCCTCATAGGTCACTGGGATTATAGGCATGCATCACTGCACCCAGCAATAATATCCATTTTTGAGATCTGTCATAGATATTTTCCATGTATTCTCATTAAATTCTTATAATACTACAGAAAAGTTGAATTAGTAATCCTACTTTCTAGATAAGAAAATTGAGGCTTGGCAGGTGATATGGTTTGAATTTGTCTCCCAAATTTTATGTGATAGAAACTTAATCCTTGGATTTGTATGTTGATGGTATTTGGAGGTGGAAACTTTGGGATATAATTAGGGTCAGATGAGATCATGAGTGTGGGGTCCTCATGATGCGCCTGATAAGAAGAGGAAGACACACTTGAGTTTAAAAGCTCTCAAGCTATTACCATGTGATGCCTTCTACCCTGTTGCAATGTAGCAGTAAGGCCCTCACCAGATGACATTCCTTAACTTCAGACTTCCCTCCCTCCAGAACTGTAAGAAACAGATCTTTGTTCTTTGTAAATCACCCAGTCTGTGGTATTCTACCTTAGCAACACAAAACAGACTAAGACATCAGGAACATAGTAGAGTCAAACCCAGATTTCTTTGGCTTTATGGTTCATAATCTTTCTCCTCTATTGTACAGCTTTTCAAAAGCTGTCTCTTCCCATCCACTTCGCAGTAGCAGATGCCCTATTTAAATAGAGCAAAGCCAGGTTATAATTGGGCACTTCTGACTCCTTGTTTAATGCTCCAGCTCCTAAATTTAAAACTCATTCTAGTAAGAGTCAGCCTTACTGGAGTACTTTTGGGGACCAGGACTGTGTCTATTAGTTCAAGTTCTCAAACTCAAACCTTTCACCTCCCAGGAGCCCTCCAATGCCTCTTATCCTAGAAGAATGACGGTGATTGCCATTAGCTTCTTCATGTCCATTTTAGAAGCTGGTTTCTCTTCTGGAAATGTTTGCCATGGCTCACCAGGAACTAGATTCATCAGTATACCGTTTCTGTCCACTTTGGAATGCAAATGATCAGGATTGCTTGTCCATATCCAGCAAGTTGACCGGATAAAAATTAGATTTTTTTTGATGAAATGTTTCTTGGAATGAATTGTAACTGTTAGAGTATCTAGCAAGAAGGCGCATGGTATTCCAGAGCAAATTGGGTTCAATGTTTGAATTCCTCTTTTACCACTAGTGACCCAAATATCCTAAGTCATTTGTTATTATTAGTATTTTGCTTAGCTGTCAACCAAATCTTTTTTTACCTCTAATTGTGGTATATTTCTTGGGGAAAGAAAATTCTGAAGTCAATATTAACTGAGTTGATTTATTTTGTTTCTGATAATTCTCTTACTTTACTCATTTTTCAGTTCATTGCATCTGAGCTGTTGATTTCTATTAAGAAGGCCCATTTTCAAAATGACCAAAGTACTTGTGAAAAATATGACTGTTAACTTTCTGAATAATATAGCACCTCAATTCATGTTGGTTTGCACTCACTGAACACACCACATTTTTATTGTGTAAATATGACAGAGGGATATTGATCTCTTCCCTTAAGTGCTTAATCAAACTCTATTAATACTGCTGGCCATAAACTACCTATCAGAAAGGTATGACTGAAATGTTTACATCTACGAATCAAACTTAAATGCAATAATTTATCATGAGACTTATTTTTTTTTTAAATCTGGGCCTACTTGGAATTCATCTGAGATTTTTTCATGCCATGTTATCAACTTGCCTGTTGGCTTTGTCTAATTTCATGTAAAGTATGCTGATTTATTAGAATGTTCTGTCTATAGTAAAATGATAATTGGATGCTCTTGAAAGAATGAGTTTCATCGATCTAGTCAATGACCACAGATATTACTGAAGTAAACCTCTTAGCAGTGCTGGGGCGTATTTTTGGCCATGATCAATGTTTCTGAATCTGCTCCAGTATTTTTGTTTTGTTTTTTTGTTTTGTTTTGCACGATCTGCATTGATTTAAATTTGAGGCAAATGTGATGTTCTGAATTCATCTTGAGACAAAGTTTCATTACTTTTCTTGTAATGAAAACTTTAAAAAAATTATTATAGGTTAAAAATCTTCTCTGACAATCTTTGAAAATAATCTTTTTGTCTATTTGTACTTACATCAATTTGTGTCAGCAGTTGACAATAAGTGAAAAATGAAAGACATTGCTTTTAAAATAATTGAATTGTTTCTTTTTTATTAACAAATTTTATAAGTATCTACCTTGGTTGCCTATGAAGGAATTCTGAATTTCTAAGAACAAAAAGTCAAGTTCAGCCTGTTCCAGAATTTTCTGTATGTCTGTGGGTAGAAAGTGACAAATGATATGCTTAGGGATGGACAATGAGCCAGATCTTGACTCAGAGTCCTGGAGAACCAGCTTTACATACAGAGTGGCTGGCTTTCATGCGACTTTATTCCCTAGTAAGCCCAAAGGGAATAATTGGGAACTGGGTCTAAACTAAGCATAGTTTGCATATCAATATTCTGATTTATGTATCATGGGAAAATGCACAGTTTACAGATTAATGATGTTTGTTAAAATTATAAGACAAAGATGAACAGCACATAAACAGCAATAAATAATCATATCATATATATGCATGGTTAGAGAAGTTACTTGAGAAAGTTTGATTTTATTGTTACCCATTTTAATATCTATAATAAAGTTACATTTTTCTCTGGGTGTAAAGAAAACAAGGGATACCACATTTGATTTAAAAAAAAACCCAAAAACTAGTGTAAGTAGGCCACGCATGGCTATGCATGTGCATGATATAAAATTCAAAAAGTAGCAAAGGGATTTGATGTAAAAAATAAGCCTCCCTTCTCCTTTAAATATGAAGTATTAGGCCACTAAGACCCTCCTTGGAGGCAACTAGTTACTATTTCTCCTATAGCCTTCTAAAGGTACATTCAATGCATTTGCAAATATACATATATGTGTATAACATATATGTACGTATGTATAGACACAGTCTGCACCCACACATACACATGTATACAAGTGGTAGCATGTTGCACAGTGCTCTCCAGGTGTTTGATTTTTTCATTTAATAATGCTTTTTTGAGCTGGGTGCAGTGGCTCATGCTTGTAATCCCAGAACTTTGGGAGGCTGAGACAGGAGAATCACGAGTTCAAAGCCAGCCTCAGCAATGGCGAGGCGCTAAGCAACTCAGTGAGACCCTGTCTCTACATAAAACACGAAATAGGGCTGGGGATGTGGCTCAGTGGTTGAGTACCCTTGAGTTCAATCTATGGCCCCCCCAAAAAAATCTTTTTTGAAAAGTCTTCCATATCATTACAGATAGGGTTGTCTCACTCTTTAAAGAAAATCTGTAAATAGTTCATTCTGTGATGTATTATAATATATTTAATCAGTCCTCCATTAAGAATATTAAGGTCATTTCCATTTCCAATCTTTTACAATATTGAATAATGTTTTAATGAATATCCTTTTACATAGATTATTTCTTACATATTTAAGTATATCTGTAGGATATACTCATGAGTGGAATTGTTGGTTTAAAGGGCATATTTAATTAAAATTTGGACAAGTATTGCCCATATGCTGTTTGAACACTTAACAATTGGTATGGCACAGATTCTCATCAGTAAGAATGGAAGACATCTGTAGACAACAGGTGAAGGCTGAATATCTGATAAGAATGCTGCCAAATTCCCCTCCAAAGATATAACTAATTGGTTTTCTTGAAATACCTTATATGAGAATAGGTACTCACTCCTTGGCTTATACCCTAAAAATTTAAAAACAGCACACTACAATACAGCAGTCATCTCAATGTTTATAGCAGCACAATTCACAATTGCAAAACTATGGAAGCAACCCAGATGCCCTTCCATAGATGAATGGATAAAGAAACTGTGGTACATATACACAATGGAATATTATTCAGCAATAAGAGAGAATAAAATTATGGCATTTGTAGACAAATGGATGGAATTGGAGAACACTATGCTTAGTGAAGGAAGCCAATCCCAAAAAACTAAATGCCGAATGTTCTTTCTGATTAGTGGATAAGAATACATAAGGGGGGGTGGGAACGGGAAACATAGGAGAAATGCAGGAACTCTAAACGTGGTTGGGGGAGGTGGGAGGAAGGAAAGGTGAATGGGCATAGTAATGATGGTTATTTGAGATGGTCATTACTACTCCTGGCACATCTATGAAGACTCTAATGGTGTGACTTTATCTGGTTTGCAATCAGAGAAATGGAAAAACTGAGCTCTGGTTATGTACTATGACTTGAAATGCATTTAAATAAAATAACTAAATTAAAAAAAAAAAGAGAATGGGTACTATACTTTTCCATTATTATTCCCATTTACAGAATTTGCTAAATCTAAATGGTTTTCGAATGATCCTTATAACCAGTAACATTATTACCTGGAGACCACTGGTGGATTGCAGTGAAAAAGATGCTATATTTACATTATATATTAATTATATTATATGATACATAATAAAGATAAATATTGCCTATCGACCTAAGTACCTGTAGGGGTCTCTGGGGTGTAGATGTCTCAGGCCAGAGCAGGGGACTTCCCTGCCTCTTCCAATGGAAGGCAAGTTTTCCAGGAACAGAAATATTTTTCTACAACAATGTCTTCAATACTTAGAAAAATACCTGGTGATAGTCGCAAGATGCCTCTCTACTGATTAAACAAATGAATCCTGAACTTAAAAAGAGGAAGATTCAAAAATCTTCCCTACCAGGACAGGGAAAGTTGAGAATATTAGCATAGCAACGATTTTCATGTTACATCTATTTTTCTTTTTCCTAATATTTGGAGATTGGTCACTTATTAAAGATGTATTTTAAAGTCAATATTATTAGAAGAAAACCTTGATTTCACCATTAGGTCTTTAAATTCTGCTTTTTGAGGCAGATTGTCTATGTTTGAATATTCTTAGACCATGATCATTGCTAAAATTTGCACATTTTGTAATGTGGTAATTGTATTTAGCTAGCTGTCTTTTGTTTTGGAGGGCTGGGGTGTAGATACTTGTGAATGTAGAATTTAACACCTGAAGTAGTAATTATGTGTACTTAGAAATTACAGGGTAGGAATTGGAAATTGGAATGGAAAAGGCAGGTTATAGAAAATAATATGCAATATATAGATTTATGTGTTGAGAACTGTGGGGACACATAGCAAAAATTGCTTGTGATACCTTTAAATAAAGTTGCTAACTTTCTTAATTCTCTCCCGCCTCCCTTCCACCTCCAATTCATGAGAAACAATGAGGCAAAGACATGGAACAAGATGATGGTTCCAAAACACCATAATATTAGCTCTGAATTCAGTGCTGCCTTGTACATTTAGATTGTCTGGGAAAAGCAAAATCTAGAAATATGGTTTCATATGTAACACAACATATTCACAACAAACTGAACTATTTGGAATTCTTCAGCCTTTTCCCCACATCCGTGTGTGTATTACAAAAACAGGGACATGACTGGAAAAAAAAAAAAAAAAAAAAACCAGCCCAGAATTCTGGATGAACAAGAACTAGCTAGATGAAGCAGGTAAGTCTGTATAGAAACTTTAAGAGTGTGAATGCAGCCAGGCACAAGCCTATAATCACAGTACTTAAGGAGGCTGACACAGGAGAATCGCCAGTTCAAAGCCAGCCTGAGACCCTGTCTCTACATAAAACACAAAATAGGGTTGGGGATGTGCCTCAGTGGTCGAGTGTCCCTGAGTTCAATCTCCAGTACCAAAAAAAAAAAAAAGAGTGTGAATGCTACAGGATTTTTTTGGAAGGAGTCATTGTAAGCTCCATGGGGAATGAGTTTATTTGGTTCATGATCATATTCCAGGATCGAACATCTGGCACACAGTAGGTGCTAAATGGATTGTGTATGGAATGCTTTCATGAATGAAAAAGAAAATACTGCTTTGTTCATAAGGCTGAAGTGGGGGGATCTCAGCAAAGGCAACAAGTGGTCAGCCCTTGGCAAAGTGTTGAACTTCATAAGGGAAAGAGATTGAGTCTGAGTTATTAAATACTGCCCATGATATCCTGCCTGGATTCCATTAAGCCCCAGGCTAAAGGGTGAACAGTTAATTTCATAGCTGTACTAAATAGTTATATCGCATATCAGTCAAGGTGATATATGCCTCTAAATCCCTTGGAAAGCACCCAAGGGCAGAGGCCAGAAATTATTATAAGCTTGACTAGGAAATTGTTAATAAAGTGGGTCATGGAACTTTTTTTTTTCAATGCCAAGAAAATAATGTAATAATGGGATTGTGTCTTTCCCCGTTTCCTTTGAAAATGCTGTTAGTGTTAGGATCTATTCAATCAAAGGATTTAGGAATATTCTAACAATGAGAGTTTCTGTGTTTTATATTCAGTACTTATTAAAGTGGACACCCACTGAGCTGTATTATCAGATTAAAATTTCTGCGAGTCCAACGGGAGCAAGAGGGAAAGAAAGAGAGAGAGGAGTTTATTTGGCTTTGTAAAGATCTTTATAGAAGGAAAACTGACAGTTACCCAAGTCTTCTTCAAGGGTAGTAAATGGGAAGATTTTCTGTTTGAAAATTGAACGTAGACAGATTATAATGGCAGAATGCTTAATAGATACGGCTTTAGCATTTTACAAAGAGAACCCACTTATAATATGCAATTAAGCATATTGGAAAAGCTATTGAAAATAAAGCATAGTTCCACAATGTTAAAGAAATGAGGCCTGCAAGCAATATTCACAATTAACATCAGGTTAGTTCATCATCTCCTGATTTATGGTGATTTAACAATGTAGCATTACGCACATTTTTCAAAATCCAATTGCTAATCTATTTCAGGTCAAAATGAATTGGAACTCTATTAGAACTCCATCTGGATGTTCTGACCTAAGCTGAATATATGTGTACCACTGTTGTCCAGTCTGTCTTCCTTCTGGGCACTACAGCATGCTTCTAGAATGGTTTTCATCAGAGACGGTGCCTCACTGCATCACACTCTTTTATTCCAGGAGAAGCAGAATTCCCTTTGAAGTAAAAGGAAAGTCTGCACATGAGATAAATGTGGAGTTTCCCTGTGGAGATGATGGAATAAAGAGGGATCAGCACGAATCTATCCCTAGTCCTTTCTGTGTTCCTTTTCTTCTACCCCAAAGCTTCCTGATGAATTACTTTTCTAGAACTTTCTTTCTCTGCTCCCCCGCAAAGAGTGATGCAATAAACTGGATTTTCAACTCCTCAGCAGGGAAGACACCAGTCAAGAGGTAATGTGGCAGTTTCCAAGAATTCTCTGATTTTTTTCTTTCTTTCTTTTGCAGAAGTGGTGGAAAGTATGGAACTTCCCATGTGCAGAGTTTGGTAAAGGTGCAGCCTTGTTGACTGCTGGATGAAGCTGATGAGAAGGATAGTGCACAGAAATTTGGCTAAATTCCTTCAACCTGAGACTACCTGCTTTTGCAGCACTCCCACATCCACAAACCACAAGTTGGATGGCTTAAAACAACAAAAATGAATTTTTTTCACAATTCTGGAGGCTAAAAGACCAAAACTAAGGTGTCAGTTGGTCCAAGTTCTCTCCAAATCCTCCAGAGGAAGATCCTTCCTTGCCTCTTCTAATTTCTGGTGGCCCCAGGCACTCCTTGGCTTGTGACAACGCAACTTCAATCTCTACTCCCTATTCTGACGGCCTTCTTCCCTCATGCGTCTGCTCTTACAAAAACACATTAGATTAGGGCCCACTCTAATTCAGTATGACTTCATCTTAATTTGACTAAAATAGAGAAGATCCTATTTTTTTGTAATCAGGTCACATTTATTAGCACAGCAGTTAAGACTTTATTTAACAAAACCCATTCATTTATTCCTTTTGTACAGTCATTTATTGAATGACTGTTTTATGTTAGGCACTGAGTATACAATGGTGAGGAGAAAACCAGAAAGAAATATCTCTTTGATATTTGAGAACACACAATCTCAAGATAAAAACCAGAGAAATTAGCCAGACGTGGTGGCACACGCCTGTAATCCCAGCACTTAGGGAGGCTGAGACAGGAGAATCAAGAGTTCAAAGCCAGCCTCAGCAACAGCAAGGCACTAAGCAACTCAGTGAGACCCTGTCTCTACATAAAACACAAAATAGGGCTGGGGATGTGGCTCAGTGGTCGAGTGCCCCTGAGTTCAATCCCTGGTACCAAAAAAAACCCCCCAAAAAACAAAAAACCAGACAAATTGTCAATGTATAACGGTTATATTGTAATTTAAAAGTTATATTGTAATTATAAAAGTTATATTGTAATTCCCACACCTCAGTAACTAATTTTATTTACACTTTTAATATTCACTAAATTTCAAAGTATGCCATATATTTGTTTATCTGGTATTTTATAGCTGCTACCTACTAGTACTTATTTTATTTTATTTTTATTTTTATTTATTTTTTGGTACTGGGGATTGAGCTCAGGGGTACTCTACCACTGAGCCACATCCCCAGCCCTATTTTGTGTTTTATGTAGAGACAGGGTCTCACTGAGTTGCTTAGCACCTCGCCATTGCTGAGGCTGGCTTTGAACTCGCGATTCTCCTGTCTCAGCCTCCCTAAGTGCTGGGATTACAGGGTTGAGCCACCGCGCCCGGCTTAGTACTTATTTTAGATTATTGAATCCTTAAGAATAGGGACTTTTAAAAAATCTTTCCTATAGGCTTTATCATAATAAATGCATTTTAAGACTTGCTAATGATTTTGTTATTAAAACCCAAGCAATTTTAACCTTGGAAGTGGTTAAATTATATAGGTGAGGCAATGGAAGCTTTAGGGGATAAAATGCTAAAATGAGCTGTGATAATATTGTTGCCAGGTTCAGTAGTCAGTTTGGTCGAAACTGGACTTGAATCCAGTTTTTCTGGTTTATTTAATGATAAAATATTTTATTCAATAATTATTCACTGGACAAATTGACGTAGTTTAAAGAGCTTTGCCATCAGGTAAATGTATTCTTGAATTTAATGCTGTTTCCTAGCTGCACAGTCTCTACCAATTTCTTCATTGCTCTCCACCATGGTTATGTCACAGGCGAACTGGGGATTAAAAACAATACATTCCTCTAGGGTTTTTGTGAGGATTAAATAAGATAAGAAATGTAAAGTACTTGGCATACGATAAATTCAAAACAAACAGCCTCCAGGTGTGTGGATAGCCTGTTTTTAACATGGCTACCACAAACCAGAGATGAGAGCCACGAGGTGCTCGTCAGGACCTGAGGTGGACTCAGCATATTCTCCAGATTTCTCTGAGAAACAAATGGAGACTGTGCTTCCATCTTCAAACTAAAAAAGCTCAACGGTTCCTGCATACTTCTCAGGGAAGAGGCGGTCTTGCCTGGATGCCACAAGAACTCAGGTGACTAATTTAAACATTAAAAAAAAAGTGACTTTTTTAATACTTTTTTTTTTTTTTTTGTAGATGGACACAATGTCTTTATTTTATTGCTCTGTATGTGGTGCTGAGGATCGAACCCAGGGCCTCCCGATGCGAGGCAAGCGCTCTACCGCTGAGCTACAATCCCAGCCCTAATGCTTTTTTTTTTATTTTTCAAGAAGGTGAGTTGGGTCCTACTGGTTACAGAATGATTGATCCTTCATCCTACAGCAGTGGTTTATTCTAGCACCTTCCACCACATGGAGAGAGCAAGCACATCCCTGCTCTCCAGAGAGGGAAAAGTAAGTGTAAGAAGAGTTACCTAATGACATTATCATTCTTTTCAATGAAAACTTTCATTATCTTACACCTTTAATCTTGGCAATTGTTTACCATTTTCAAAATAAATAACATCTGGAAAACAGAAGTGCAGATGCATTTATGTATAATAGCACCTGATTAGTAAGAGGCCCAATTTGGAAATAGGGGTTTGACTGTGAGGAATCAGAGAGGATATACTTGTTAAGTGAAATAATATTTTGTATTCCTTTATCTTTTTCTATACTGATCACCTAACTACATCAATGGCTATTTCTGAGAGGGGCAATATTTTTATTAAATGCATATAAAATCAAATGTGCCTAAACAAATAGGTTATATTCATGCAATGGAATGCAGAACAATCTGAGACCTACCTACACTGGAATACTAAAAAGCTATTAACATGCTTCAGTTTCTAAAGTGTTGAGTGAAACTTTTTAATGAGATTATTATTAAAGCAAAATTTTAAAATGCTGCTTCTCTTTAATGAATGCATTCTAATTTAGGAAAAATATGCTGTTTAAAAACTGTAAGTGGTAGAGATGCTCATCAACTTCAGGATAACAACTCCTGCCAGGGATGAAGGGAATTGAATTAAAGAGAGGGATAAGAGGGCTTCAATATACATTTTCATATTTTAAAAAAATCTTAAAATGTAATTAGTAGTAATAGCTTTAGAACAGGGGGGAAAAGGTGTTTAGATTAGAGTGTTAAAGCTGTTTGCTGTGTAATTTAGATGAGCGCTGCTGGCAGACCTTCTTGTGATGATGGAAGTGTTGTTTCCCTGTAATGCCCATACAGGCAGCCAGTACGCATGCGTGGCTACTAAGCACTTGAAAAGTGCCTAATGTAACTGAAAAACAGAAATTTACAGTTTATTTTAGTTGATTTAAATAGTAATGTGGGCAGTGGCTACCATATTTAACAGTCTAGCTTTAGACCCTGAAGACCATTCTAAATCTTCTTTATGACTTCAATTTTAGGAATATTCCAAGTCATTGTTCTTCCATTATGAATGTGTATGTACAGATTTGAATAAAATGAAATAATCTCTTGGTAATATCCTTTAGAATGGCAAAGGGCAACTGAAAGTGATTGGGACATTGGGGAGGGTGAGAAAAGAAACCTCCTGTGTTTACACTTGTGAACTGGAATGAGCAGAAAGGTCACCATACAGTTCCATTGGGTATCTATAGAAAAAGAAGAATCAAAAGCTCTCCAAGTACTCATGGGGGGTATTTCGGATTTGGTAACAGATTTGATAACTGAAGACTTAATTTCCCCAGTGACTCAACTGATACAGGAGGTTTTATCTTTTTTCAGAAAATTAAGAGTAAATTGGCTGGCTCAATAGACTTACTGACTCTGGTTAGATAAGTGTTTGCTGTGTTTATTAAGTTGTTTCTGTAGTATAATAATACAAGTGATTTAATAAAGATAAGACTTCAGATAAATGTCAACACACTTCCCACTCTGCAGCTGGTCCATTTCATGCAGTTAAAATAATTAAAAGATAAAACAGCACTCACAAAAAATTGATCATTGTCCAAGGGAAACATTTAAAATGGAAAGAAATCTTCCACTTTCAGTGCACAAAGACATATGCATATGTATAGGAGATGAACCTCTCTGAAATCTAGAGATTCTTTACCTAGAAGGAGGGAGACAGGAAGCTATGTTTTGTAGTATTTGCCATAATGAGATATAATTAAAAAATACTTACAGTTTGTAGACAAGTAGTAATGACCAATGCTACTTATAGTGCAGATAATGGGGATCTTTGAGACAAAAAAAAAAATACTATTAAGGTTGTTATTTATCTATTTTTACATACATCAAGGCATAACTTGTGAAAACTTACTGAGCTATAAAACGTAGATGCTGTCATTAGAATTTAAATAACATAAAATGGATCTTTGCCCAACCTTCTGTGTTGATGTTGCTTTAGAAAAAAATGTATTTACTTATAGTTTCTCCAGGATACAATCTGACATTTGAAATATAATAATATGATGATAACAGAGGAAGAAGATGTGTCTTTATGATGGAGAAATCATTGTTTCAGTCATGTTATCTTCCAGATAAGGGGAGATGAGGCTCCCATTGTTTTCCTGTCAAAGCACCCAGGCCTATCTCTACCATTTCACTATGCCTATATATATATATTTTTCCATCTAAGGCCTGTGTCACAGTACTTGGCATATAGTACTTGCTCAAAATAATACTTAAATTACTGTTCTGTTTAGAAATGTTGGCCCAGTAAGCCCAAGATGAGTTATTGGTAAATTCTGAGCCACAGAACCTTCTTATAAAACACCAAGATTGCTGTCACACGATAGGGAGTGTTAGATTGAAGCATAAAACATGATGCTAATGATGTTAAGTTCTTGGTTTGATCAGTAAAAAATTGTCTTAGTTCTGGATTAGCTATTTGTCTTCTTGAAAATTGGATGGAATATTTATATATTGCATGAGGTGTTTTTCATGATTGACACAAACTAATACTGGACATTTGCCATTTTATGTGCATGGGATGAGATGTCTACCTGCCCTAAAAACTGACAAATTGAGCTTTGTATTCAGGTGTGGTAGATTGTTTAATGACCACAATTTCCTCTAATCCCTATAATTCAGGTCCCTTTTCATCATGACTTTAACTATTTCTTCCATCCACAAGGGGAATCTCTTTCTCAAGACCTTGAATCTGAATTGATCTTGGGACTTGTTTGACTAATAAAATGTGACACACATGCCATTAAATAAATTCAAGGGAAAAAGACTTAAACTGCAGATGTGTCTTCATGTTCCTGGAATACTACCCCGAGACCTCCACATGAAGAAACTTGCTTACTGGAAGATGAGAAGCCATTAGGTAAACTGAGGCTTCCCAGACCAGAGCACAGGAATGAGACTACCTTGGACTTTCCAGTCCATTTGGATATTCAGCGAAGTGCCACCACATGAATGAACCCAGGTAAAACCAGCGCAGAAACTGTTTTAATCCATCGTGTTTTGTAGAAGTTCATTGTGGAGCAAAGGGTGACTGAGACACAGAGAAACAGATTTTGTTTCATTCTCAAGTGAGATAGTTGAGAGAGCACATAGAAAATAAAGAACAGGGTTCCATAGTTAGTTGTTTAGATCTTTTTGGGTTTTGGAAGAATCTTAATTCCCAGCTTTTGAAAATAACACGAGTAACTCAGGAGTGAATGACATATAGTTTACTTGGTTCAGGGTTTAAATGTAAAAGGCAAATTGCATGATTAATGTCTATGCTTTGTTACTAACTTGACCATTCTGTTCATGCAAATGTATTTTATGCAATGTATTTTTAGTGGTAGAAATTAAACTTATTTTCTTTGAGAATTATGAAAATTAAGTTGCTGGATGAATGATAATAACAGTGATTAGAATTTCCAGAGATTCTATACACAGGAATGACCCATCTCAATCTCCCAACTTGTACATAATCACAAAAAGGTAAATGTCCGTGAAGTGCTTAAAATAAATACTTGCCTATACACACTTCTTGTCCTTGTTACGTGGTTGTTTGGGAGGTGGTAGGTATTGTTTCAGATTGATTTGAGTGTACAAACAAAATTTAAATTTTTTCTCCAAGCAAAGAAAGTATAGAAAAGAGAAAATATATATGGAGGAAAGACGAGGAAGTAGTATGAAAAACTACTCCCTAGTGCACCTTGCTGAGGGACTACAACATAAAGAAAGGTTAAAAGTTGACTGTGAACCTTAAGCAGTTTTAAAGTATGTTCATATGAATCAATATTTCTCCCAATATTGTAACACTGCAAAATTTCAACAAGAGTAAGTGTCTTTTCACCAAGTTGTAGACAACTGAAAATGTTTCTCAATAAGATATTTTCCAATCTCTGCCCAGAGAAATAATAATCTTATAAAAATATCGTGTTTAGAAGGTTGGAAGAAAGAGCAGAAGATTGCAAACCCAGGTACAAGAAGTCTACCGGCTGTTAGAAAGTTCAGAAAGTCAATAAATGAAGCTAAATATTAGTCTTCTAAAATCATTTTTCTGGTAAGATAAATAGGGTCTTTTTACCTTAACTTCTCATTTGACAGTATCCCGGCACATGTCTTGGCTATTAATACACTTGGGTAGCCTCAGGGAGACTTTCAAAAAGTGGTTCTTAAGATACCGATATTCTTGTCTCTAGACTCATGAGTCATTTGGACACAAGCATTGAATTTAAGAGGTAGTCACTTGCTCACCGTTGAGAAGCTGGTGGAAAAAACACAATTATGGTATTGAAGATTCAATAAACAGTCTTTCATTTTCAAAACAGGTTCTCACAACACCATTCTAAAATCTTTCATGACTGGGTCTTCAGGGACAGCGAAATAATACGATTTAAGTTTGTCCCTGGATGTGTGACTCTAATCATTATTGCGAATCTTTTCCCTAATTAAGAGACAGTGAGGTAAAACATGGAGCTGCTCCAGGTACTCCGCATACGAAAAGAGAAGATATTTTACTCACTAGGAAAGGGACCCTATTCATTTATTTCTACATCAAGATTTCTGTGGCAATGAAGCTATTTTACTGGGGATCTGTTGGCAGGAGGATTCTAGCATCACTTTTTAAAAAACAGATGTATAATTTTGCACGGTTTTGAGTCGTGCACAACTCAGAAATTTCTGAGTTGTTCTTTAGTTTTGGTTTAGTTACATACATTTAGCTGAGACTGGATAGGGAGTTATATTTTTTAAATATATAGACCCAATCCTGTTTCTCTTCAAAAGCATGTGTATGAGTGTGCACACACACACAGGTGGGCATGTGCATGTGGACACAGTGAGCACTAGAGATCTGGTTCTTTTGTATTAAGCACTAAATAATTTGTTAAAATTATACATATTACATATCCACTATATGTGAGATTATGCCAGAGGTGCTCAGGAAAGCACCATCTTGGTCCCTGCTGTGGGCTGGCTATTTGTCCCCCAGAGTTTCATGTGCTGGGAGCTTGGTCCCCAGTGTTAAAGTGTTGGGGAGTGGCAGAACCTTTAGGAAGTAGGGCCTAGTGGAAGGTGGTTAAGTCAGTGGAATTCTTAGAAGGAATTAACATAGTTCTCTTATGACCCTGGTTAGTTCCCAAGGGAGAATTTTTAAAGAAAGAGTGAACCTATTGCTGAAGCTCTGGCTTCCTTTCTTGCCAGGTGGTCTTCTATATGTACTCCCATCATTGTGATGCCAGCTTCCTTTTTTTTTTTTGGTACCAGGGATTGAACTCAGGGGTACTCGACCACTGAGCCACATCCCCAGCCCTATTTTGTGTTTTATGTAGAGACAGGGTCTCACTGAGTTGCTTAGCGCCTCGCCGTTGCTGAGGCTGGCTTTGAACTCGTGATTCTCCTGTCTCAGCCTCCCTAAGTGCTAGGATTACAGACTTGAGCCACCGCGCCCGGCTGTGATGCCAGCTTCTATCAGGCTTTCACCAAAGGATGAACAGATGAGGCTGACTGATATTGGACTTTGAGCTCCCAAAACTTTATAAAATACTCAGCCTCAAGTATTTTGTTATAGAAACAGAAAATAGAATATTACAACCCCCAAGGATCTTATGATGAAGTGGACTTATATCACATGTTCTTTTCTTTTACATTAAGATATTTTATTGTAATAGTACCCCTAATTTTTGAATACTTACCACATATAAAAGTAACTTGGTTATATGGAACTGTATTAACCTTTCTGGTTCTTAGGCTGTTGGTGCTTAGCTTCTTTTGGTAGGAAAACATAAGTTATTGTAGAAAACAGTATTTAATGAATGAACAATGAGAATATGATATTCTATTAAAATAGTATGCAATTTCTGCATATTACTTATAATTGAGTTTTCATTTACATCAAGGTAAGCAAGAGGAAAATTATTTAAAAATTTTTTTGAAACAAGTAAGAGAAAACTACATTAAGCCTCTAATACTGCCATTAGGGAAGAAAAAAACATTTTGGCACAGAACTGTTTAAATTTAATTAGCTTTTTATTTCCTATTGTAATGACCCCTGTTTCGTGCCCATGGATTTTGTGCTAGGTGGTTAAGTGTCTTGAAAAATAATTTTGTGGTAATTTAATAGTTTTGTTTAAACTATATTATACAAAAATGTGCTAGGCAATGTCCAATTTAATGAAATATACTTTATGGGTGAAAGACTCCATGTAATATCCTAAGGTGCCTTAGTCAAATTTATGATAGTCAATTCATAGGCAGGCACAATATTACCTAATTAGCAACCTTGGCTTTATGAATCAATTGCATTATGGTATTTTTAGATTTCAACATCTCTTGTGGTCAATCATCTTTAAACACTCAGTGCTCAAATGCAATTTCAAAATGAGGGAGCCAGAATTATTGAATGGCATGGATGCTTGGCCAGTTGTTTTATGATGCTGGTTATTGAGAAAGTTAATAGGTCTCTGTTGATGGCAATCATGTATTTCTAACAATACTATCATCAAATTAAATATAATGGAAGTTAGCTGATATGTTTAAAATACTATTTGTGAGTAATTTTTAGATGAATAAAAGTAATAATATTAAAGAGAAGTAAAATATTTCAATTCTTTTTTTCTTCACTAATCATCTTGTGGTTTTTCTCAAAATATTTATTGAATGTAGTAAAGAAAATAACACATTTTATTCAATAAGAAAGGTGGGCCAGGTCCAATGCCATTCTGTCCAGAATAATTGTGCAAATTTATTTTTAAAAATAAATTAAGATAAATGTCAAGATGGAAGGTGCATGAAGACTTTTTGGTGGAAGGGAGGGTTGAACCAGGTGTGCTTTACCACTGAGCTACATCCCCAGCTCCTTTTAGTTTTTATTTTGAGACAGGGTCTCACTAAGTTGCCCAGGCTGGCCTTGGACTTACAATCTTCCTGCCTCACCCTCCCACATCTCTGAGATTATAGGTATGTGCCACGGTGCCTCTCTCAACAAAGACTTTTATCTAGAATAGCTCATAATCAATTCAACAGCCATATTGTCTAAAATCTGCATACTGACTTTTCAATTTATCTGTTGAACAGTTTGTTTGGAACTGAATCCTTTGTTGAATTGCTTTGTAATTGTTTGAGTGCATGCTCCCCCTCTCTCCGCCTGTCTCTTTCTTTTTCTTTGGCCCCTTCTCTCATTTCCTATCCCTCTCCTCTCCATCTTGATAGCCTTCTTAGAATGTATAAAGTACAGGAGCTCAAAATCAAAATATAATCTTGGTAATTCTGATTAGCATCATGACCTCTATAATTCATAGAGCTGTTTTATACACTTGGGTATCTTATTTTATATCCATATCTAGGTATCTATATCTATATACAGTCATGCATATTTAATAACAGGATATGTTCTGAGAAATATGTCACTGAGTGATTTCATTATTCTGCAAACATCCTAGGGTATACCTACACAAATGAAGTCAGCTCTGATGTCACTAAGTGATATAATCTTATGGGATCACTGTTGTACATAAGGCCTGTTATTGACTGAAATATTATTGTGCAGTACATAACTATATAGAGTTATACACATATTTATATACAAGTATAAAGTTGCATATATGAATCTCTATACATATGCTCTATAGGTATAAATAGATCCATCTATAGAGAGGTCTATACCTTTGTTGATCTATTTATACTTATAGATCATATATACATATACATATATATACACACATACACACATATATGACAGATAGAAAGATAAACCCATGTATATGCATACCATACTTTCAATATTTTAAGCATTTTTTTTAATGTCTAAAGGCACTCTACAAAAATTTACTTTTAAGGGTTTCTATTTAGGTGGGCTAACTATATACAGGAATTTTTCTAGTATATAATTTTATAGAACTTTTTAAGAGTTCTGGGTAAATTTTTTAATAAATAATTATAATGAATGATTAAATTCAAGAAAAGTTATTTTGGGCCAGAAACAAGGAGAGAGTTGAGCAAGCATTGAAACCAGCCTGCTCTGAGATATTTGTTGATCCCTGGAGGCAAGAGCTTGGGTTACATCTGTAGAGGGAGAGGAGGCAAAGTTTGAGACCAGAGCAGTATTGAAGGTATGTTAGTCAGCTTTTAGTTACTATAACATTCTACTTGAGATAATCAACTTAAAAGAGGAAAGGTTTGACTCACAGTTTTGGAGGTTTCAGTTCATGTTCACTTGGCCCTATTCCTCTGGGCCTGTGGTGTCAGTATATCGTGGTGTAAGACTAGCATAGGAGGCCTGTTCACCTCATGGTAGCTGGGACGCAAAGAGAGAGGTGAGAATTGGCTGGGATCCCAACATCCCCTTCAGAAGCACACCCCCAGTGATATAACTTCCTTCCATTAGGGCCCACTTCTAGAGGTTCCACACCTACTCATAGTGCCACAGGAAGGGACAAGCCTCTAATACATGAGCCTTTTTTGAAATCCAAACTACAGTGTAGGGTTTGATTGGAGATTGGTAAAAAAGAAACAGCAAAAAGGTGCTCAGAGAGTGAGCTAGAGCCACTTTCCCCAAGGGAAAGAACACTGAGACTGCCCTGCTCTGCCCCACTCTGAGGGACAGCTTTACATCTGGTTGGCTTGGCTACTGGGAAACAGTGGCATGGGATCAAGAGCAGAAGAGAGTTTAAGGCATTTCTTCCTTGCTGTCTCCCTGGTGTGCACCTCACCCATGGCTGTCCTTCCACACCTACCTCTTTTCCTAATGGCCCTTCCCATCAGGGCTCCAGCTTTACTGGGTTCCAGAGGCGCTTTCTTCCCTTTAACCCTTCAGGCCTAGAGGTAGCAACACCTTCCCATACCTTCTTGACTGGGTTTATCAACAGGTATTGTGGTACCTTAACCCTACCAATGCCTATCTCTTCTGCCAGAATCCTAACACCCCAAGTAATGGTGAGAGATTATGATGAGCAATTCCTAAGCACATACCACAGTCAAACTCTTTCATATAAGTTCTAGGTGTCTTGCAGAAATATGTCCATGGCTGGACTATGTAATAGCAAAACACAAACAAGCAAAATAGGGCGTGAAACAACCTAATTGTGCATCAACAATAGGGTGGGACAAGAATTGTGGTAAAAGAACACAATGGAACACTGAAAAGGGGTAAAAAATGGATGAGCAGCAGCTACACAGAATGGCATGGATATATTTCATAGAGCGTTGAGTGAAAAGAAGCAAGTCACATTAGACTGTATGAGTTCATATTAGACTGCATGATTAGACATAGCATGATATCAGAACTGAACACCATATTGTTTGGCATGATAAACATAAAAAAGGGAAAGGCATTATTTAAATAGCAATCAGGATAGTGGTTGCCTGGTTTGGGAGGAGTAAAACTGAAATCCAAGGGGTGTCTAGAAGAGTCTTCAGGGATTCCAGTAAGCTTTGTTTGCCAGGTGGTAGGGACATGGCTAACTAAGGAACATGGTAGGAACATTATTAACTAAAATTTTAAATTAGGTTTATTCTTTTTATGTGTATGACTTTCCAAAATTCAAATACCTTCAGAATACTCAAAGAGGCATGAGATTTTAACTAAAACGGCATACAGCAGGCTAGAAGATGGCCCATCAAAGATGTTCATGCCCTAATTTCCCTGAAACTCATGAATACGTTGCCTTACATGACAAAAGGGACTTACTGATGTGACTGAAGATTCTGCAATAGGAAGATCACTGTGGATTATCTGGATGGAGTCAATGTATTCACAAATCCCCTTCTATGAGGGAGGCAGGAAGACTGAAGGCAGAAGGAGAAAGGCGACAACAGATGCAGAGGCTGCAATGGTGAGCTCTGAAGACGGGAAAAGGGTCCATGAGCCGAGGAATGCGGGCAGTCTTTAGTTGGAAAAGACAAGGAAATAAGTTCTCCTCTGGAGCCTTCAGAAAGCATACGGTGCGACTCAGGGGACACAAGCTTGCCCAGCATGTGTGAGGCTGTGGGTTTGATCCTCAGCACTGAATTTTTTTATTTTTTATTTTTAAAGTAGCACTACTGACAACTTGAGTTTCACCCATAAAACTCATTTCAAGCTTCCGAAGTCCAGACTGTAAGATCATACATTTGTGTTTGAAACCACTGAGTTTTTGGAAACTTGTTCCAATAATATTAGATATATTGGCTTTAGGAGAAATGGTTTTAAGTGGGGTTCTTATACCTGTCAGAACTCCTAGAAGATGGGGAAAGAAAATTGTACTTAGGTTGGAAAATCGAAATATCTTTTTACAGTGTTACACTTATAAGGTACGACTGAATTCCGTAACTCATTTGGAGGACAAATTCTATTTTGTGCATACAGAATACAAAGTTTGAACTTCAGTGTTATAACAACATGACTTTTAGGTTGTCACAATGTGTGTTGGTTTTTTTCCCTGAAAATAATAATGTACTAAATTGTTGACCATGACTTCAAGTTTTGACCCTTTGGAGTTTAAAAAAGTTTCTCAAAGCAGATATGGTAAGGGTTAATAGGGGAAACTGAACCACAAGTTATGGTTTTGCACCTGACTTTTTAAAGCATATATCAATGAGACAGATGGAGACAAAAATGTGAAAACAAACGAAAGAACAAGAGTTGAAAATATAAGGACTCACATTTCAGTCTCTGATCCAGATTACTATAGCTTGATTATATTTAGTGAATGTCTTCTTAATGAGCTTCTTTTCATAACATGTAAGACCATGGACAATACCAAGACATCTGGCAATTTTAATATACTGATGCCAAAATATGTTAAGCTACTCTTATAATCACTTTTCAGGTGAAAGTCATAATACAGAAGACTGACTACTGGATACACACAGCCTAAATTAAGATTCTCAGCTGCGAGTGCAGCTCAGTGGCAGAGCATATGCTTAGCATTCACTAGGCCCCGGGTTCCACTGTCAGCAAATTCTCCCTTCGCAGACACATAAAACAAAACAAAACAAAAAAGATTCTTAGTGGTGAAATTTGGTGAGTAAACCTGAATATCTTTCCCAATCAAAACATCCCACAATTAAATCTTATGAGAAAACTATTTCCACCTACCAGAAGATTCTGTAGCATCTTTTACTCAAAGTATTTTCTAAACATTTACTATACATGCAAGATTTAAGAAACCCTGAGTGTATAAAAACCTGAGTGTCAAGAGAAGGGAAGTCATCACAAGACACGAATACCCTGTAGTTTCAACTGTAGGCTATTAGAATCATGGAATATTTGGATGAAAACAAAAGGTTGATTTTGAAATCAGTATTTCAAATCAACTCCCAGAATCTAGATTTTCCATATAGACTTACTGATTTAATCTGTGTCCCCACAAGTTGTTCAATGCCTTGTCTGAACTCTTATAACAATTCAATATATGCTAGATATACACAGACAATATGCCAACACTCACTTGTTTTATTCTTTTTTATTCATTTTAATTCTGAATCTTCTTTAATATTCATAAATGGCTGACTTACGGGAGTTACCAGAATGTTTCCTTAGGAAGCCCCAGAAAAATAAGAATGGGAATATAAATGAGAGATGAGCAGAATATTTCTTATCTCTCTGCCTCTGCACATGCAATTGTTCTATATCATGCGGGGAGCTGCTGCTTGGACCATCTCATGAGCATGCATGAGACCATTGCAAGGAAAAGGCTCATAGGTTAAAATAACAGATATATGCTGAAGTATCAATGCTATTTAAACTTGAGAAATACAGATAATCATTTCATCTGAGACAAGGTATAATTATCAGATACAAAAGAGCTTGTCATTAGTTAAAACTTCTTGGGGTTCTAGCAAGCTGTGATGTATACGATCAGCCTTATGAACTTCTGTACCAAGGTAACATTATTTTCCAACCTAAAAATATAATCCAGGCCACAGCACCTACCTTTTTTTCTGTGGGTATCTTAATATTCAGATGAGCATAATATTCATGTGGAAAAGTAAGGTAATTTCAGAAAGGAGTGTAGTGTGAAACTGAAGGTGCACTTATCTTTTAAAAAAGAGCTAATTATCTTTTTAATATTAAATTCTTTATGAGGGACTTCTGAAGATGAAAGCTGTGGGCATTTCATAACAGACCACCTATTTTGATATCCTATTTCGTATGCTTTTACTATCCATGTAGTGGTCAAATTGAACCATAAAAATAAACAGTCAGAAAGTCAAATTTATAAGTATGATTTTCTATTATGTAATAACAAAGATGTGCATGCCACATATCAACCCTGCTCATACATGATCTCCTTGACCATCAGCAAATTTGCAAGATGATCTAGAATGTAGTTAGAATTTATCCAGTACTTACACAATTATTGTATGACTGCGTGATGGGGTAAGGAGCTGAAGTGGTATTTGCGTACATGCACGTGTTTCTGAAGGAGGGCAACAAGCTGCTTTTATGTGAGTGTTGTGCACTGAGAAATACCCATATGAGGTATTTCAACTCTTCCTTACTTGCTCTTGGTACACCAGACTCTGGGCATTTTATGATAAAATGTTCACTTAATATGTAGATGTGTGAATCTTATAGTCTGCGCACCATTTTGACATAGTTGAATAAGACCACAAGAGATCATCTAACCTTCATGTGAAGATAAACTCATAAAGAGAGCCTTTAAAAATATTAAATAAAAAATAACCTTCCGATACCCCTTGTAATCATTTTCTTAGGGCAACAACCTGTTTGTTTTGTTGCCCTAATGGAATGGTAAGAGTTTCCTCATGTCCAGGAGAAATTTCTAGACAATTTATTTTAGACTGACTATTTTCATCTTAACTTCTATCACCAGCCAGAATTATCTTCAGAAACTCTAGATACTTAAAAATGGCCTTTGAGCCACATGGAGCCACTTTTTAGAAGCGTGTTAATCTAACCTCATTGTATTACTTCTCTATTTCTTCTCTTGGCTAGTGTACTTTGTCTTCTGGAAGTGCTGCGGGTTCCACACCGCTTTGTTAGTGTGTTATCCAAGCCAGGACACTTTCTTCCCTCTGGCTAGTGGGGAGGAGAGAAGAATTATGTTTCAGCCTTGCCTCTCCACTCCTATTGATTTGTGCCGGTATCATATTGACTTTTATCACAATAGCACTGAATTGCTGATTCATATTCGGCTTGTGGCCATCCACTAGCTCTCTTTCTATTTTATTTGTTCATGTTTGCTTTTCTCCATTATGTATGTGTGGGTTCTGATCATTTTTCCAAAGTATATTACTCTGTAGTTGCCCTGTTAAGTATTTTGTAGCCATTCCTGATGATCAAGTGTTAATGTCTTCTTAAGCAAAATGTAAACCTATTGTATAAAGCACTCACTGTTATCTTTTTGAATCTTTACATACTGAGTGAAACACAGAGCTTATTTTGCAATGCTTTTTTAAAAAAACCGCATAACATCTGATTACATGTGTATGTAAACTATCACCATTCGCCGAATGCTATATACATGTAGTGACTGCATAGTAGATGCTGAATAAATATTTATTGATAGTTAATGACCACAGACTGTTGTACACAGAAGCCATTCCAAGAGCTTGCAGGAAACAGTGATTTTTTTAAAAAGCATGCTTTGCCCTGTCTTTCTTTGCTGTTTACATTTAAACAATAAGGATAAAAAACTACAAGCCCGAGGGCTTCTGTTGTTCTCAGTGAATAACTGAGATGGTGTTTTGGTAGCACCCTCACAAGGTTTGTGGAAATTAACTTCACACCAGGAACTCCGTATTGAAATAGATTGTTTGAGAATAATTCTTCTCTTTGAGAAGGGTGAGGGATTAATCTGCAGAAATGTTCATGCTAGAGCTGTGCATGTGTTGAAATTTGTCAGGGAGAAGATAAATGGGCCCTCCTTGAAAAGTAAATCGCACCATGGCTAATCCCTTGGGAAAGCTGGAGAATTGTTATGGTAGCAAAAGCAACCCTGAGAAAGGAGCCTCCACTGATGTTTGCTTTGGAAGGAGAAAGATGGGGAGAAGACGGGAACACAAAATGAGATCCAAGTGTGTGCAACTCTGAAAATAATTTATTCAAATACAGACGCAGGATGTAATTCTGTCTGTATTTAGATTCTTATCTTTGGAGAATCATTCATGCACTTTAAAATGAGAAATACAATTAGGGCTGATATGAAAAATATATAACAGCAGTGTGTCTGGGCACCAACCCATCAGAACAGATGTCAGGGCAGGTACCTGAGCTAGGTCTTGAAGCTGCCCCACCCAAGTGCCAGGTATTAACCCTTCAGTTGCAGACTCAAGAGAAGGTGGGGAGAGCTCGCAAGGAGCTCAGTCAGGAGGCTCAGAACAGTGCCTACTTTCTAGCATGTATGCAAGATATCAATAATTTGAAAATATATAGCCATTCTGGGGTGTCTCATCTACACATCAGCCTTCATTCTAATCGGAAATTATCTGGTATTATTGAAAAAAATAATGTAAATTTTCTCAAAGAGATGATATATATTAGAGAAAAAGTTATGGAATGTCCATGAAACTGAATATATGCAAGGTTTCCAGATTTAGCAAAACAAATAAAAGAAAGGATGAAAATGACCCAAAAAGTCAGATAAATTTGAATATCAGGTAAACAAATTTTTTAAAAAAAAATTATACATATAATGAGAGAAATATTTGGGGCATACTTAAAATATTATTCCTTATGTATGTTTATCTGATGTCCAAATTTAACCTGAAGTTGTGCATTTTATTTGGCAGCCCTACATCAAATGAATTAAGTAGGAAATGTATCTAAAGTCTCCTAGAAAAATTAAATGAAAGAGAGGAGACTGTGTGTTCAGCAAGCCCAGCACATGGAGATCACCTGAGCATATCAGACAGGCAGCTGCTTTGGAATTCCAATGATATGGCAAGAGACATTGAGGAAGAATTATGTAACCACAGGATACAAAGTTTGCACATAGCAAAAGGCTTTTGAAATTATGCTCGAATATAAGATAACAGTCACATTTAAAAGTGTTACATCTCTTAACGAGGAAAAGTTAATTCGGTCGTCATCAAACAGCATCAATCAAGTGTCAGTGTATGTGGGACACGGTGCAAGGTATCTTAGAAGTGAGAGAACACAGCTAGCTGGTGGATAGCTTTTGTCAGCCTGTAATCTAGACATCTACACCTGAAATGGAATCATGAAGGAGACAACTGAAAAAAAAATGTTGATTGACGATCCATAGTGTGCCTCATTTATATTAAATGAGGATGAGAAAATTAAGTCTGATTTATAGGAGAAGGTTTTATAAATCTTTTTTTTTCCTTTGTGGTGTTGGGCATCAAACCCAAGGCCTTGTACATGCTAGGCAAGTTCTCAACATTGAGTACATCCCTAGCCCTGCAAATCACTTTAAAATGTAGCTTTATTACATTCAAATGTTGGCATACATACTTGCTCAGTAGGCTTAGAAATGTATGCAATAGAGTCTCTCAACCCCAGAAATATTGATATTTTGTACTGGAAAATTCTTGTTGCCAGGGGCAGTCCTGTGCATTGTTGGATATTTAGTAGCATCCAGGCTTTTTCTTATTAAATGCCAGTTTTCTGCTCTCTCTTGGTCATGTCAATCTGATGTCCCCTGGAGAAGGGGACAAAAATGCCCTGAGTTGAAAACTACCAGTCTTGGTAACTGCAGGAGACAAATCCCCAGCAATGTGTGTGTGAGTGAGATCTCTTTAGAGTCACACATGTATCCATAAAAGTTAGTTTTAAATATCTGCCATGTCCAGAGACTCCCATATTCAATCACCACTATGAGTATCAAAACTAGTGGTACTTGGCCACAAACCAGAGACGCTGGTTTAATTGGCCTGGAGTAAGGCCTGAGCAACTTGACATTTTAAAAATGCTCTGAGTGATTCATTCTTTAGAATTGTGGTCTTCAAATCTTAGGGAGCATTGGAATCACCTGAAAGGTTTGTAAATACAGACTGTAGAATGCCAACATTCCTGCTGCAGTAGGCCGCAGCTCCACAAATTTGCATTACTCACAAGTGCCCAGGTATGGCTGATGTTGTTGGTTCCCAGACACTTTGGGAACCACTGTTTAGAGATACACTCCTGAGCTCTCTTATCCTCTTCACTTCCATCTCCCTGAGGAATGAAACACGGCCAACTGGGACACCATGGATTGGTGAGCAGTAGGAGCAGGCCCCTGTTGCTCCATCCCTTCTAAGCCCGTTTTCATTTCTCTCCTGCAGGCTTAGTTCTTCCAGCTGTTCTCTACAGTAACACCTGGTCATGATTCTGACTAAATTCTAATAGCAGTACAGTAATCCAGTTGTACTCCCGTATTTTAGCATTGTTTTCTAGAGCTGCATCAGTAACAAAGCTGCCAATTTGATAAAGGAATTACCATCTGCCACATTCCCTTATCTATCTCTTAGTTGGTTATGACCATGGGTGGGAAAAGGCAATACTTGATTAGATGGTTCCCCCTACCAATCAAGTCTCAATTCAGTTACTTGGTTTTCTGGCTTTTCTAGCATTGGAGAGGGAAGTGTAGAACCAGAGGACACACAAAGAACCTTCTCTGATGTCACAGAAATTAAAGCGCTTAAAATGTTGGAAAGCAGAAGTCTTGGGCTTTTACTTTGTGGCAATGTTAAGGTAGAAAATAAAAACAAAGAAATCCTTTGAGAATTTTCTAGAATGACCCATCAATATCAAGTCTGAGTTTGCTGTGCTTCCCTGAGCTTCCTCAGCCATGTTTGTAGACCACACTCTCAGTTATGACAGCTGGGATTCTGGCTACAATCCCAATTAGTGTCCCTAACTCACTTGTCTCGGTAATGTTCCTCAGATTTTTTTTTTCTCCACTATAGCTTGCCTGGCAATAAGTCCAATTAATCAGGTGAAACCCTGGCTTAGGAGAGGGTCATGGGAGCCTACTGATATTTGTTCACAGAACACAGCAATAGGCTTTAAGGGAATTGCCTGCTAAAGTGCTATATGTATTATAGCCACACATAAATATTCATATATTCATTGATGATGGATTGCATGAATAGAATAATGGACAAAGGTGGTTAGGGGAGCTAGTCTATTAGAAAAATTTAAAATACAACCCTTATGTCCTACAAGTAGAACTTGAAAATTGCTGCGCCAAGGATATTTCTCATTCCCCACCTTGTCATTCTATGCAAATTCTGAAAGACCCAAGGGGATGCTAACCCTGTCTCCCTACAAAGGCCGCTATTCAGTTTTGTTCTCTTTTTCAATGAAAGAGCCCTAAAGGTGAATCACAACACACACACACATAGCAGAGTTTGAAAAATGGTAGAGTATATGGTTAGCCATTTCAGTTAGGTCTCAGCTGCAAGGAAATTAACTTGGTGCTTCTTTTACTATTTAAATGATGTATACATTTATCATAAATATAGAATAATTGTAGCTGGTAAAAATGAATTGTCTCAGTTCAGGATTTCTATTTATATGAGTATTTCCTTCTTTTGCTTATATTAAATCCTACTTATGTATTTCTGGAAGTTCTTCTGGATTTATAAGTTGCTCAAATTCTACCTCCAGGAACGTCCCTCTCCCCAGTTTTCAAGAAAAATGGCTGTTTAGCCTGTTCTCTAAGTTCTGCCAAAACTGTATCCTGCGCCCACCTGTTCTTGCTAGCTGGATGCAGTTGTTACCACACTTGCTGTCAGGTTTCTTCTTTCTAGCTAATCCATGATGTTTAAATTCATTCCCTCTGTTGCTAGTTGCTCAGCTGCTTGACACTTAAGTGACTGTGTTAGTCTGGGTTCTCTAGGGAAACAGAATAAGAACTGAGCCAGGCGCTGTGGCGCACGGCTGTAATCCTAGCACTTTGGGAGGTTGAGACAGGAGAATCGCGAGTTCAAAGCCAGCCTCAGCAATGGCGAGGTGCTAAGCAACTCAGTGAGACCCTGTCTCTACATAAAACACAAAATAGGGCTAGAGATGTGGCTCAGTGGTCGAGTGCCCCTGAGTTCCATACCTGGTACCAAAAAAAAAAAAAAAAAAGAGAGAGAGATAGAGATTGATTGATTTACTATCAAGAATTGGCTCAGCTGGGTATAGTGGTGCACACTTGTAATCCCATCAGCTCTGGAAGCTAAGGCTGGAGGATTGCAAGTTTGAGGCCAGCCTCAGTAACTTAGTGAGATCCTATCTTAAATAAAAAATCAAATGGACTAGGGATGCAGCTAAGTGGTAAAGTGCTCCTAGGTTCAATCCTCAGTACCAAAAGAAAAAAAAATAATCGCCTTACATGGGGATGTTGAAGGGCCAACCATCTGTAGCCAGCAAGTTAGAAAACAGGAGAGCCAATGATGTATTTTCAGGTCCAAGTCCAATGGCCAAAGAAGCAGGAGAGACAATGATGTAAGTTCTCATTTCAGTTTGAACTTGAAAGGCAGGAGAAGAACAATGTCTCAAATATAAGACAGGAAGAGAGAGAGAATTCTTTCATACTCAGCCATTTATTCTATTTAGGCCTTTAACCAATTGGATGAGGCCTACCACAGTGGGGAGGGCACTCTGCTTTACTGAAATCTAACAATTCAAATGTGAACTCATCCCTAAACACTCTCATGGACATACCCTGAAAAAATATGTAGTTAAATATCCAGGTACCCCGTAGCCCAGTCAAGTTGACACATTAAAATTAACCTTTGAATGAGTGTGCTCTTCTTGTAATTCCACAAATATCTCCACAATCCTGTTAACATGTGGGGACAAACACTGGCCACAGCATGTAATGACAGCTAGACCTTGTTCAGAGGCAGGAAGGATTGCTTCCCAAACTCAAAGAGGCAGACCCCTGTTAAAACAACCTGTCACTAGGGCATGATGCAGTTGTAAGCATGGCAAGAGAAACAGTTCTTGCTTGTCACCCTGCCTACCATAGAAGTTGCCCAATCAGTCTTATTTCAAACCTCTGCAAACCTGAGTATTCTCCCTTTGATTCTAGATGGCCTCAAGAGATCTATATGTTTCAAATGTGGATCTAGGATCTGGTTCAGATGCTGTTGATAACAACAGTAACGATACTGCAGCTACTCTTTATTGAATAGCTTGGGGCCAGGTATTTTACAAAACTATCTCAGTGCCTCTGTCATCCTACATGGTTGATATTTAGAAATCCATTGTCATAAATGAGAAAAGCTACTCAGACAATGAAGTAACTTACCTTGATGGTTAGGGTAGTTATCCAAATGATGGTTCTAGAGGTATACCCTGTCTAGACATCAGGGCCTGTTCTATTTCACTGCCCTCATAGCCCCAGACTTGGCCAAGTAAGGGCAAATTCATTAAGTGGCCTAGGGTTGGCCAGTCCTATCAAAAACCCTGGATTATATGGACTGTGATAATGAGTCATATTAGGTAATGAGGAACTGCTCCAAACTCTAGCCCAGGATCATAAACAGAGAGTCAGTCTCCAGGGCTAAAAACATCTAATTGATCTTGGCATCTACAACATCTGACAAAGTGTCTTATGTACCATAGGCAATCAAAAGATATTCCTTGATTGATTGAGAGACCAATGCAGGCCTGATGTACTACTGTCTTCTCTGATTCTATTAGTAGATCAAATTAAATAAAACTTCCTGACATTTTTATCTTTTCTGAAAATTAGAATGATATTCCGGGTACTTACATTCTAGTCCTGGCATTGCCAACCTTAGGTAAGTTACTTAATCCTCTCAATTTTGGTTTCCTTTTAAAAGGAAAAGATTAACTGGATGTGTCTTCTTTTCCATAGACTCTCCCCAGTTAGATGACATAGTGAGGTGCTCAGAGTTGATCTGTGAGCTTCTCAGTTCCTCAGAGACCATAAGGAAGGAGACAGAGCTGGTTTCTCCACCCTTCCATTCTTGGTAGGTGCTTGTGTCATTTATAAAGTTGGGTCTAGACGGACAATGCTGGCAACTAAAAAGAGGAAGTTGAAGGCAGTGGTAGCAGTAGATCAAATCAGGCTGGCAAGAAGGGCGTTATTTCTGTTAAACAAAAAATAAAATTGCTATAGTCCAGATACCTGCCCTGGTGATTCTACAAAGCTTCAGTTTCTAGCTACAGCAGCTGCTTCTAGAAGGGCTTTGAAAGAGCCCTGAAAGTCTATTCTGGGTTTTCTTCATGAAGACAACACATGCCCATTATTACAGAAGCACAAGTCAATAGGCCTGTTTGCATTCTGACTCTGCTACTTACTAACAGTGAGAGTCAGGCCTTAGTTTCTTCATCAAAGGAATGCTAAGAATAGTAGTCTTTCCCACCTAGACTTATTATGAAGGTAAATAAAATAATAAGTAGTAGGTACCTAGCACAATGCTTGGCTCACACTAAGCATATCATAAAGGCGAGCTGTTACGACTATGCCTCCTAGTGTAGTCACTGCTGGAACCTCCACCAAAAACAGATTGCACTGAGTGAGAACCCAGGACAGTGAATCTTCCGTACTTCTTCAGGCCTTCAGTGCCTGAGCCTATTGGAAAACTATGGCCAAATTCAGAAAGGGAAAGGCATCCTCTGAAGTTAGAGTTTAAGCTCTTACCATTGGAATTATTTCTTTCCTTCTTTACTCATTCTTTTTTTTTTCAAATATCGTTTTTAGTTGTAGATGAACACAATATCTTTATTTTATTTATTTTTATGTGGTGCTGAGGATCGAACCCAGTGCCTCCTGCATGCGAGGCTAGCGCTCTACCGCTGAGCCATAATCCCAGCCCCTTTACTCATTCTTGATGCAGTCATAAATTTTATAACACACTAACTTTGTGCTAACTATTATATTGGGTATGAGAGTTCAAAGAAAATAGTAACTGCCACCAAAGGTGTCTTTAATTCTTCCTCTATCTGACACAGTGAGTTATTTAGGTAATGAAATACTTCTTAAATGGAGCACTTGATTCTAGGTGTTTTAGGTTGAATTGTACTTCCCTTAAAATATGTTGAAGTTATGACTCCTAGTACTTCAGAATATGGCTTTATTTGGAAAGAGGTCTTGAAAATTATAACTGGATTATGATGAGGTATTAAGGTGGGCCATAATCGGATAAGACTGGTGAGAAGGGGAAATGGGACAATCACACACACAGAAAGGGAACACAGTGGGGTGGGATGGGGACCGAGGCTTGGAGGCATGCAGCCAAGAAGCCAAGACACAGCAAAGATTGCCAGTAAACCACCAGAGGCCAGGAAGAGGCAAGAGAGATCATCCACAGTGTGTAGGTGAGGCATAGCCCAATCAACACCTTGATTTCAGATTTTTTTTTTTTGGTACTGGAGATTGAACTCAGGGGCACTTGACCACTGAGCCACATCCCCAGCCCTATTTTGTCTTTTTTTATGTAGAGACAGGGTCTCACTCAGTTGCTTAGCTCCTCGACATTGGCTTTGAACTCGCGATTCTCCTGTCTCAGCCTCCCTAAGGGCTGGGATTACAGGCTTGTGCCACTGCACCTGGCTTGATTTCAGATTTTTAGTTTGCAGACACATAGTGACTTTCTTTTGTTTTAAGCCACCCAATTGGTGTTATTTTGTCACAATATACCTAGGTTAGGAAGTAAATGTGACAACGAAAGTGCAACAATACATGTGCATTGGTTAAGGACATTAGTACATACAGCTACAAATGAATAGAGAAGTGCTCGTTAGGGGTACATTGGTGGGATCTGGTAAATAAGGAGAGAAAAACACTTACCTGTGAGGTGACATACAAGCCTGGCCTTCTAGTATGTTGATGAATATTGATTTATTGCTTCACCTCTGATTTAGGGTCTCCAAAATACTCTGGCTAAGAATAGTGTGACAACATGCCCAATGAAAACCCAAAGTGACACCCGAGTTGTTTAAAAACATTTAAAGCATGAATGCATTTCCAATCGTCTTACACACATTCAAGATTTTCCAAATTGTCTGACATTCTCAGTTTATCAAACCCTGAAATTTGATCTGTTTGGGTGATATATTTGCATATTCATTCCTCCTGGAATTTATGTGCTAGGTTACAAAAGAGGACTCACATGGAAACCCTGGACTCAAACCCTGTGCCCAAAGAAAGATCAATCTGAGGGGGCCAGGTGTTTCTTCCCCTCAATAGGCTTCAGTGGCCTTAATTGCTAAGTTTTATGGACAGAATGAGACCACATTCCACTTTTAAACAAATTTATTATAGGTGTTAAGCTTTCACATCTTACTTTTCTGTGAGATCCAGGATCCACATCCATACCAACAGAGCTGGTTAAAACAAAGGCAGGGACACGAGGACAGAGGATTCTAGGAAAATGAGTTTCCTAACCTAAACCATTATACGTACAGCAAGTTACACATTGTGATGTGTGCCTTCTTCCTTTGAGATCAACTGACTGGAAAAAGCAATTTGACTAACTATAATGTACAACAAAATATTTATATTGTAAAATTAAAAACCTGCTTCTAATAGCTGACACAGTGACATATTGGATTCTGAAATGGATGAAAATATGGGTGACAGCATATGCTGTGATGGAGATAGTGGATAGTGGACTTTGTCTTTTTTAAACAGAATCTGCCATTTTCTCCTGTGATTTTAAGTCCACAGAGAAATATTACTCTTTAAGTTATTTTTATTACCCTTACATACGGTGGAGCCAGATGAATAGAGTTTAAAGTCAAGGATTACTGTGTATTTGCAGACTGCCAGGCACCTCAAACAGGTAAGCAGATTTTTTTTTCCAAAGAGACATATTGTACTTGTCTTACTTTGATCCAGCATTTGACAATTACATGAAAATTTAAGCATCTCTTTGGAATTGCCAGCTTTTTGAAAGTCAGTTTGTACTAAGTGTTTTCATGGCTAATCTTTTGTGATATTTATCATTCCAAGCATTTCAACATCCATATTCACACTCAGACATTTTTTTAGTAGACTTTTTTTTATTTGTTTGTTCCGAGAACATTCAACAGATTGTAAATTTCTTAAGGTCAGTGAGTCTGTGTTCTTTCTTTTACAGGGCTTGGTCCTGAAGGTGTGTTTAACTCATGTTGTCGTGGTGGAAATAAAACCTATGCACGTCACCTTCTGGCTGTCTTTGTCCACCACTGCTAAAATTCCCAGAGCGTCATTCTCATGAGATTTACAAAATGTCTACTTTTTATTTTAATCTCTTTTCTGCTAAGAAGTATTTTTGTTATTGTTGTTGTTTTATCATTTTTCCCCTTCACCTTATCACAAAAGTAGAGCAATGTGAAGACAATCCCATCCCACTGTGGAATCATCTTGCCTCAATAGCATGAGAAGAAATGTAAGGAGAGGAGAAAGGGAAATGGGGACTAGAAGAAGATGATGTATGGATATTCTGCCTAATATCCTGAACATTCAAATAATATTTTGCAAAGAGACAGACAGCAAAACAGAATATAGTCCTATCCTGGATATGCCATTTTCTCACAGGTGATTCTTAGTTGCTTAATATCATAGAAGTTTGCTTTCCTAATCTGTAAAATGAGAATAATAATATATCCTGCTCATGTTGCTGGGAACATTAATACAAATACAAGCTAAAATTATTTTTAGACCAATATAGCTATCATGAGCCAAACTTTAAAGATGGTCAATGCATTTTTGTATGTCCCTCCCCTTCTGCCTTTTTTTTGTATGCCATTTTTGTATGTTCCTTTCCCCCTTCAAACTGTGCACAGGGTCAGCATCACAGGGTAAGCCCCTCTTTGAAGCTTCCTTTGTGAACCAAGAAAGGGCCTATTCCCTGTAGCAAAGGAAGGATTGTGTAGGATTAAACTGATGCTCAGTCTCATGGCGGAATAGTTTTCCCCCTAAGTTTACAGTGCTTGAAATGATTTGGTAGAATATGTTGAAATTACTGAAAATATTGTAATATGAAGTTTTACCAAATTCAGGAAATAGTTTCTGGTGGGATATCTCAAAGGCATTTTCCTAAGATTTTATTGAGCTTCCTCCGAGGAAAGACCAAATGGGCAGCAACTATTAGCTTGAACCATATGAAATTAAGCTATGGACCATTTTTGACCCACAAAATGACAATTTTTAGAGTTTAAACTAATTTATCTTTTGAGGCCACCACATTCTGCTTTGGATTACAGAGTCACAGAATGGTTCCAGGGCTCTGTATTCAAAATGAGAATAAAATTCTGTTGAAAACTTCTCCTAGCTACTGGCAAAAAAAAAAAAAAAAATCCCTCTAATTTTGCAAATCTGCCATATGTCTTTCTTTAATTTAAAAACAAAGAACACGAAGCGTGGCTGCCACGTGTCTGGCAGAAATCTGTTTATGCACGAAATTAGTAAATATCAAGATGCCTCTTTACACTGACTGGCAAAAACTGCAAAAGTAAAATATGTAAACAAAAAAGAACTCCATGGCTAGGCGGGTGCATACTCCAAAGAGTATTAATTTGCATAATAAATAGTTCAATATTCAGGAGATTATAAAATAGCAATTACTGCTGAGTTGCTATATTCGGGCTTCTAACAACAACAAAAAAGACATTTAGAATGCAATAGTTTGCCTTTACAAAGAACTTCTCCTAAAATCTTATTTTGAAACAAGATTTTATTTATTTTTCAAAGAGGTTTTAAATACTTGGCACATTTCTTTAGAAGAGAAGAAGAAATATCTTTGCCAAAAAAGAAAAAAAAAGTGGTAAATAATCTGTGGTTAAAAAAAGATAATTGGGCCATTAATATTTTTTATCTGCTAAAAAGAAATAATACCCGCTGAGGAGAGTGTTTTTCCCCATCTGAGAAGAGTACGGAGACCAGTGGGGAGGTGGGAATCAGATGGAGGTAGTGGTAGGCGTGCACTCAGGCAGGGGGTAGAAACAGAAGTCATTACGTGTGAAAAAACTGCAGACTACTTATGCTAATGGGAAGGTAGACTCTGTCTAAAACAGCATCTGTGGTTTTTAAAACAACTCAAGTGTTCCAGGTATTGTATATCCAAGTGCAGTTTCTACTTGTAAGCGTTAAGCATGAAAACAAAATATGGCTCTTTAAGTTATTGTATTTTTGCAATAAATGTCATAGTTTAAATGCCCTTAACATGGGACCTCTTGACTTTTCAATAACATTGGACTTACAGATTGTGTGTGTGTGTGTGTGTGTGTGTGTGTGTGAAGCCATTTAATTACATGTACATCTGCATCTATAAACCTGTTTTTAAAAAATGTTTCCTGCTGTGAAGACAATGTGGTGACATCAAGAAATGCTTGTTTATACATGTTTATCTATAAGATCTCTGATAAAGGGAAACTCTTAGAATTGGAATGGCTTCATTTATCAGGCTGTGGTCTTCCTGGCAAGAATGAGAACTGAAAGGATGATGAGGTAGATCAAGAGAACTAACATCCACTGAGCACCTTTTGGGTACTGGGAACTGAACTGAAAGTGAGCGCTCAGTTACACAGTGTTGAGACCACCTTATACCAAAAAGCTGTAGACATCACAAAGGCATCAGGGCTTAACATTCCTAGGCTGCCACACAAATGGACACTAGCTCTATTGGTGAGTGAAAAAAGCCTGCCCTAATTAAAACCTTAAAATTATGAACCCTCTTTCATTAGGAGATGCAACTCCAATAAAATTTTACTTTTATATTTAATAATCATTATTTAATATTTTTGAAATATTGCTATTGTTTTGTTAAATATGTCCTACTAATACTTTGAAGAAAAACTATTCAGAAGAATGTTTTTTAACATTTACTTACAATGACAAAATAATTTGGAGTCACAATTTAAATGTCTTTGTGATGCAAAGAAGTATGTTAACATAATTGATGAAAGACTTCAAAATATTAATCACTTCTTGAACTAAGAAAATCTAACAGGAAAAAAGGTATGAAAACAATTTCCATGGGGAAAAAGAATCTAAAATTTGCAACTCTTTAAGAAGAATTGTTTGAATCCATTTGTCAATGGATGGTGGTGGGTGTGAAATCACTGTGGCATTTATGTCCCATTGAATTCACTGAAAAGCATGATATATAGTTGTATTCTAAAATGTCAATATTACATTCTTTACAACTATTTTCACTTATGATTAATTTAAGATGTCAACTTGAAATATGTGAGGTGGTACATAGTTTTTCAAATTTATGGACATTTCGTCCCACCTTCTTTTATGGGCATCTTCAAAGAACACACTTCCAGAAGACTGAAGACTTAAAAGAAGTTGAAGTTCTGTTTATCTTCGTTTGACTTAAAAAATGCCTTCAGTTTTGGGTACAGTGCAAGGCAGAATGAACTGTCTTCCATTCATTCCTACCACTGACCCTTGTTTTTATCAAGCCCAAGTGCAGCTCAGTGATGGCATTTCCTGAGTATTTGATAACTACTTTTGAAATTTTAGATTAAATATTTATTTCTTCTTTGCCTGAATTTTTTTTTGTCTATGATAATTGCTTGGAAGCTCAGCCCATGTCATTAAATATTTCTTTTAGATGTTTATGAAGAATATTCTAATCTTAAGCATTGTGCCTGTTGAATGTCACACCCTGCCACTATGTCTCTTGGCTTCCTCCTGGTGACTAGGTATCTCCTTTTCTTTATGAGGCTGAATTTTTCTTCCATTGTCGCATATGGGGAGAAAAATCAGAGAAGTCATTGCTATTGTGACTGTTTCTTTAACCTTCCAGTTGCATCTTAAGGTCTGTAGAGAATCAATATGAAGTGATCACAGTTACTCCATAGAAAAGACAACTAACATTCTGTCTTTGTATCCTTTCTGAGTTTGATATTTCCAAACCTTCATTCTATATCCCATTTGCCAACTTTTCCCATTTCATCCTTTAAAATTACTTCAGCTACGGATTTGATAGAACTTAAAATAGAAGTCAATACCATAAATGTTGGTCCTAGATCTGATCTAACCTCCTCTGAATTACAATCCTGTTTTTTGTTTGTTGGTTGGTTGGTTTGGTTTGGTTTTTTTTGTTTATGGCACCAAAGATTGAACCGGAGAGTGCTTTACTACTGAGCCATATCCCCAGCCCTTTTTATTTTCAGACAGGATATCACTAAGTTGTTTACAGCTTTGCTAAATTGCTGAGGCTGGCCTCAAACTTGTGATTCTCCTGTCTCAGCCTCCCAAGTTGCTAGGATTATGGGTATGTGCCACCACACCCAGCTACAACCCTGTTTTATTGCCAAAATGGAAGTCTAGGAAGTGAGCTCCTTGAATCCTCAGATAATCAAGCATCAGATTATTATCTCATGAAATAAACTTTATTAATCACATTATTGAATTTAGCACATCACCTTCCTTATTCAGAAACTCCTGGGTCATGTATGAGGATGATTTGGTAGCACAATGTCAAAGGACATAAAATATGAGAAGGTGGTCGGATATCAAAGACAAAGCTATCAATTAGCCCTGCTAACAAGCCATTTTTCCTTTCCTTTGTACCACAAAGTAATGTATAAGAATCCATGAGGCAGAGTTAACACTAGTGCTGATCTTTGACTAGGATGTGCGGGGAAACTGTGCTAGGTGTTAAAATATTGAAATAATTTTGCACAAATTGGCAAATAACCCCTGGTCTGCTGTCAAGTACTCTCACCCCCACCTTTTTACCTGAACTGCCTTGGCTTCTTCCTCGGCCCCTGGATGCATCCAGGATCTGCTGGCAGGGCAGCAGTACCTAGACCATGGAGCTACTAGGTATTTTAAATACTATCTCTGCCTAAGAGTATCGTTTGAGACTCTTGAACTTAATGTTTGGCCCTTTGCTTTCTCCTTTCTTTGCAGAACTGTTGGGCCCAATTTTTCTCAGTTTGAGAATAGGAATAAGCCCAGGGTTGATAGCGTCTATTTGATTTATGCACATTTTAGTGCATTTGCGGCTTGTTTCTTGGTTCTGTTTTATGACGGTGGTGTCACTGTTTTCCTACACCATAATTTCCTGGCGCACTTCACTACTCCTTCATCGCACAAGAAACTGTAAGGGTCAGTGATCTTCGGCGCCACCACTTCCATTTCCTCATTACAAAAATTGACCTTCTTTCTGTTGTTTGAAAGGGCTCAGGCCACTGTCATTCAGATTTCAGGACCGTTGAGCAGTAATAACAGTATAGGAGGAGCAAACGCCGCTGCGGCAGCTGGGCATTGTGCTTCCTCCTGGAATCCATTTTGGATTTTTTAGTGTAGCCAGCAGGCGCTGTTTGCAGCCTTTCCCCGGCATTATATTTTACAGTAATTCCCTCCTTGTCATTAAATCATTTAGCTGTATTAAAGCATTGTGCTCCACTCTGTGAATATTTGCCAAGGTTCTTGTGCTTTCTAGGCAATTTCACATTCACCACTCGCATCGTTCAACTCAATATGCGCAACTCGCGTCACCGAAAAAATAACCCAGTTAGTAATTCCTGTTGAACTACCCACTGTCTTCTCATCGGCTGTGAATTTGGTGAGTGTGTGCAGGGAGAAGGGGACCAAGGTGAAACCAACCAGTTCAGACAGGAAAAAAATAAAAGCGCTAACAAAATAAGGATCAGACTGCTCATGTTTTCCTCCAGGGTGCTTCATCTGCTTGTTCTTTATTTCACAGGTCCCAAAATCCGGCCAATTACCGTATTTTGTGTTGGTAATTGTTCCTTGAAGAGGAATTTTATAAATCGAAATATTAGGACACAAAATTATCATCGTTAACCTTCAAATTAATAACTTCTCTATGTTAACAAAAATGTCTGTCTTAACAGTACAAATGAATTTTATCTTAAAATCAGGTGTTGTAGATTAAATATCTTCGTTTCATTCCATCAGAAGATGAACCACTAACTATTTTAAAAGGAAATCATATTACTTATCCCATTTAAATGAACGTGTGGTCATAAGTATATAATTTGATGATCTTCTTTTTGAAGTATAAATCCCTTAAGTGTTAGAATCATGGAATCAGGAGCTCCTGTGATCTTCGCTTTCATTTTTTTCAGAAAGCATTGATTACCTGGTGTGGAGTGTGTAGAAGGTAAGAGTAGAAAACAAACTTCCTGCCTTTGAAGAATGTATAAATGCTGTTTTTGTTTTGCAATGAACTTTTTCTTAAAGTGTCATTTTTAGAATTTACTTTGAGTAAAATATAATGAGTGTGGGATTTAATTTAAGGACAAATAATTAAGTCTATCATGGAATGCTATGCATTCAAAAGTCAACGTATAGCTTCTATCAGCTGAACAGCATGGCTTTGCTACTAAATTAAATGTAATCCATAGAAAAACTAGTTTTGAAAGAATATAGGAAGAACCTTCTATAACTTTCTGAGTCTTTAATTGAAAGCTTGGAAATGGTTTCCCATAGTCAATTGCCATTTGTGTGTATGTGCATATACAAATGTGTATATGTGTACACGTATATATATATGTGTGTATATATGTATATGCACATATATAACTTCATCTATTTCAGGTTCTCTTCATTAAAAATTTCATAATTTTATGATGAAACAAAACTGAAACTTTTGATTTATGATATCATTAAAATGTTTGAGATTTTAAAATATTAAAGTTTCTATTTATAAACATGTATTAATGCATTTTTCCATTTTTAATGAAAAAATGTTTAATAATTGTTAATTCAGTTTCACAGCACCCAGTATAACGATTTGGTAAGGATTACGCCCTTACTTCTAGCCAAGAAACCTCTTCTACACATATATTTTAACCTGCTTGTGTTAAAGTTCACGAGAACTCAGTTTAGGCAATTCTGAGAAATATTGTCATCTTTTATATAAAATCAGGATTTAGAATAACAAAAATATAATAATTTTTCTGAATAAAAGAGAAATTAATTATGCAACTTGAGAGAAATAAGAAGTGTACAAAAGCTGGGAGGAGACAGGCCTGTGTGCAGATGTAACACAAGCCTCTCTGACTCAGGAAGAAAAAAAAAGCATTTCAGATTTCCAGGAGAGCAGTTCCTTTTATTAAATAAAGGAAATCCAGTACATCTAGATTTTGTGTTTGGTCTACCCCTAGCCACGCATTTGGAAATAGCTTATTTCATGGTCAGAATCATGTAATTTTCACCAACTGATGTGTGTGGTTTGGTGGCATTTCCTGACCAAAGCTTTTTAATTGAAGGAAATGAGGCAGCTAAACCTCCACATCTTGGTCACAGATTTTTGTCATGATGACAAGTGGCAGCAAGCAAGGTTGCAATGGGCTTCAGCGATGCCAGTTAGAAGCCACTTCCTTCTGGGCTGCCAGAAGCAGGAGAAGGAATTCTCCATAGATCCTGCCACTTCAATGCCATTCCTTGTAAGAGAAGAGATTCCTCTTGGAGAGAAGAGCATCTCTGATTTTTAGGTAAAGGTTGTTTTCATCCATTCTGAACATTTCTAATGCTTTGTCTTTTGGGATTAAAGGTATCTACCATTGTTTATTTATAATAAAAAGCATGTAAATTAGCTTGTTTCTTTATAAAATTTTCTATCATGTTTTTTTTCTTTAAAATTGGTTACCAGGTGTGAACCAATAATACAACTTTCTTAGGAAAAATACTGCAAACCAAGGTTATTTTAAATTGATCATGATTTTTCCATTATGTCACAAGTTATTAGTAAGAGGAGAGAGAGTTGCCTGAACAATGATGGGCATGTTGTAGTTCCAAAAATGGAGGAAATAACTGTATTATGCTAAAGTCACTTTAAAAATCAAAATGAAGATTGACTTTTTCCCCTGACAGGAATTTCCAGAAATTTGAAATGATAAGAAGAAATACCTTTGGTTATATTATCAATTATCTCAACAGACCAACTTTTGTGTAGAGCTGGAAATTCAATGTAAAAAATATACTTCTACTTACTACTTCTACCAGATAGAAAGAGTACCCCCACCCTAATGTTGCAAAGGGAAACAAGCTGTCTTGTTTTCTATATTCCACATTAAAAAGAATCTCTCACCCCTCATTTTAGAACTGCTGACACCTTCTTTCCCAAAAGTGGACACTGTCCACAACAATAGTCAATTCACTTCTCTTCTATACAGAATTGTACAAGCTCAAACACTTGGTTCTCATTTTTGTTGGCTCTGACCAAAGTGTAGTTATTTCTATAAAACAACGATACTCAAGTTTCTGTTAATCTGTAAATTAATACAACAGGACAAAAGGCCTTATGCCACCTTATAATTAATTATCACCATTAAAATATTTCTCTAGGATGAAGGAAAAGCATAGTATCACCTCTTATGCCTCATACTCATATATGACACTATTCCTATGTTTTTCAATCATTATGGCAAAATTAATAGTACCATGAGTATTAAAGAAGACTCCCTAGACCCAAGTCAGACTACAAACACTATTATTCCAAAATAAATATTTCCCATTTATAGGTTGAACCTCTGAGCTGCGGGGACTCTGCATGAATTTTGTAGGAAAGCAATGCCACTATAAGTTTAAAAAAAAAAAACTGCAAAAACAGACCAACTAGTCAAGCACAAATACAGTTAAAGGATCTTAGAGTAAACACAGATATCTGAACAAAGAGGGGAAAATGAGCAAATGAAAGAAATATTCATGAATCATTTCTTGGGTGTGCCTGCATTGTATCATCTCATTGAATCACTCCACCGAACTTAAGAAGCTTTAGACAAGAAATCAAAAGTTAGAACTGCTCAGAATATTGCCCAGTGAAATAATAGTTGAGCCCAATTCTGTCTAAATATGTTTGCCCTCTTCCTTTCACTCTCATCTGGTACATATTGAGATAAAAGGTCATCATATAAAACATTTAGAAGATGATAACAAAAGAGAACAATTTTTAAGTCTCCTTTTCCAACCTTTTTGGAAAAAAAACGGACAAGAATTCAAAGAGTTTATAGAGACGATGAGCAATCTATTCAATAATTTTCCTATTTGTTAATTTGCTTCCCTTATCATGCAAAAACAAACAGAAGCAAACATTTCCATCTAATGATGTGCTGAGGAGAATGATGAGCAAAATTTGTTTCTCTTTTAAGTATGTATCTTTAGCCTGATGAAGGGTACAAGCAAAGGAAAGAGGAAATCCATAAGAAGGAATGTAGGGAATGTTGACCTCAGGGAACCCCATGCTTGGGGGACCAGCAGCAGGATGGTCCAGTGAGGAGGGTGTGGTCCCACTTTGGCATGGCTTCACTGAGTAACCTGGTGTTATGGTTTAGATGTGAGGTATCTCCCAAAAGCTCATGTGTAAGACAATGCAATGAATAGATTATGAGAGGTATAACCTATTCAGTAGATGAATCTGCTGATATGGATTAACTGGGTGGTAACTATAGGCAGGTGAGGTGTGGCTAGAAAAAGTAGGTCACAGAGAGTGTGCCTTTGGGGTTTATATTTTGTCCTGGTAAGCAGAACTTTCCCTCTTCCTCTACCCCCTCTCCCCACTTCCTGGTTGCCATGTCCTGAGCAGCTCTCCTCTGCCATGCTTTTCCACCATGATCTTCTCCCTCACCTCACGCCCAGGCTTATGGAATCAGCCAATCATGGACTTAACCTCTGAAACCATGAGTCAAAATAAACTTTTTCTCTTCTACATTGTTCTTGTCAGGTCTTTTGGTCACAGCAAAGCAAAAGCTAAATAAAACAGAAATTGGTACCTAGAAGTAGGGTTGTTGCTGAGACTAACCTGAACATGTGGTTCAGAAGTCTTTGAAACTGGTTTGCAGGGATGGAGATGGGATTTTAAAAGTTTAGAGTTGCAAACTGGAAAAGCTTTAGAATGTTGTGAGCTGATCTTTTTCTTTCTTTTTTTTTTTTTTTGGTAACGAGGATTGAACTTAGGAGTATTCAACCACTGAGCCACATCCCCAGCCCTATTTTGTGCTGTATTTAGAGACAGGGTCTGAGTTGCTTAGCACCTCGCCATTGCTGAGATTGGCTTTGAACTCGCGATTCTCCTGTCTCAGCTTCCCAAAGTGCTGAGATTACATGTGTGTGCCACCACCCACGCCCAATTCGTAAGCTGATTTTTTTAAATATATTTTTTAGTTGTAGATGAACACAATACCTTTATTTATTCTATGTGGTGCTAAGGATTGGACCCAGTGCCCCACACATGCGAGGCAAGCGCTCAACCACTGAGTCACAACCCCAGTGCCTGTAAGCTGATCTTAATGGTGATTCTGGTAGAACTCAGAAGGCCAGAATGCCAATAGAACTGTGGACTGTGAAGACTGACCTCTTGGGGTTTTAGAAGAGGAGGTTGGTATTGGAAATTGCAGGAGTCCATTCTGTCATGTTCTGGCAAAGAAGAACATTTTGCCCATGTTCTGAGATTTTTTGGAGACTGAATTTACAGATGATTATTAATAACAGATAATTAATTAATCTGTTGCAGAAAATGTCAAGGCAGCACAGCAATCAGGTGGTGTCATGGATATTGCTGGGAGCTTTTAGCCAAGTTTACTATGATAATCAGGAGCAGAAAGCAAAGTAGAAAAATTTGAAGAACTTGGTGTTTTGCTATAAACGTATGAGTAAAATTGGGGCTAAGAATGTGGTTGTTAACGATCTTAATAGCCACTAAAGAGATGCTAAGTACTTTGTACAGAGACAATAGGAAAAATGGCTTGAGGTCTTTTCAAAAACTGGCAATAACACGCTAATATCAAGCTCAAGGGTATAAAACCAAAACATTCCTTTGAGAAGAGGCCATGGGGACACCCTGCTTGTACTGGCAGGCCCAGAAAGTTGTTTCACATGCTTAGCCAGGTAGGCACTCAGAGGCAATTGCAGCAGTGGTCCCAGGAAATTTGATTACTGCTTGAGATGGTGGCAGACTTTGGCATCAACCACATGGTGCTCCTTCTGTAGGAATGCAGCATGCTGGAGTTAGAGGTCATGGAGGCTTCACCAAGATTTCAAAGGAAGGCCTGGCAAAATGTTGAAACAGTAGAGTCCTGTGGGCCACTCCTGAGAGTGATGGATGAAGATATGAGAAAGAAGCCATAGCTTCAGTGGAGACCCCTGAGATTAAGAGATACCAGTAATGTGGGACATCTGCCAAGGAAAGCTGTAGGAATGCAGCAGAAATAAGATGAGAAAGAAGCCATGTGGGACAAACCTAGACAAGCCCTTTGGAAAGAACATCACAATGCCATGTGCCCCAGATGCTGGACGTGGAGCTACAGGACTTGTTTCCCCTCTTCGATTTTGGTTTTGCTTTGGTCCCATTTTTTCTTTCTATGCTCTAATTTCTCCCTTGTGGAATGGAAGTGTTTACTCTGTGCCATTATAAATTGGATATATGTAACTTGCTTTTGATCATTATTCTCACAGCTAAGAGTTTGCCTTGAGTCTTAGATTTTGGACTTGTGCTTTTGTGCAATGCTGAAACTGTTAAGATTATGGGAACTCTGGAAATAGACTAAATTTATTTTTCACTGTGGCAACAATGATTAAAATGATGGAGGATATTAAAGATTTGAGGATGAACAGAAGCTTTTGGGGGCCAGGGGCCAATGTTATGGTTTATATATCAAGTGTCCCCTCAAAAGCTCCTGTATGAGACAATGCAAGAATTTTCAGAAGTAAAATGATTAGATTATGAGAAGGTAACTGTAGGCAGGTAGGGTGTGACTAAAGGAAGTAGGTCACTGGGGGTGTGCCTTTGTGGTTTATATTTTGTTCCTGGTAAGTGGAGCTCTTTCTCTCTGCTTCCTGGTCGTCATGTCTTGAGCTTCTTTTTATCTGTTATGCCCTTCCATCATGGTGTTCTGCCTTACCATTTGCCCAGAGTTGTGGAGTTGGTCAACCGTAGACTACACCTCTGAAACCATGAGCCAAAATAAGCTTTTCCTCTTATTGTTCTTTTCAGGTCTTTTGGTCATAGCAATGAAAAAGCTAACTAAAACATCTAGGCAACATTAACTTCTCCACACCTCATTTGTTTTTCAGTTCTATTATCCTCACTCACTTATTAGTTACAGGAATAATGCACAAATTGATAAGATGCCTTAAAGTGCTTTGATATTCTTAGAAGAAATAAATAAATTGAAAAACTGGCATATTTTGAATAGAACTTTATTTTGGGAAGGTGTGAGAAAGAAGGAATGTTAAGAGATTATAATTACTAGGTCTTAAGTCCCTTTATATATGAATAATAGTTAAAATAATTTTATTTTTAAAGAACTACTATCAAACACATTGTTCGTTTGGATACAAATTCTTTTGAAAAAAATGCAAATGATAAATCTGTTATATAACCAGGTCAAAAACAAGTAATAATTTTTCTCTTGGTAAACCAAAATTGAGAATGTATTTTCTTTAATGTTTTGACCTGAGGGGACTATAAATTTTGGAACAAATTTCAAAGTCCAAAAAGTAGAAGAGATTCTTATGAGGAATTAATTCTAATAGAAGATTAATGAGTTCAGGTTCAGTTGTCCTCTTATCACATTATTAGGTACAATTGATTAAGCTGACATTTACTATTGGCCTACAGGTTGTACCAGGCAGTTTGTTAAGCATTTTAAATATAATATCTAATTTAAAGCACCTCATAGCCCTACATGTTAGGTACTATTATTATCTCCATTTTGGAAAAGAGGAATTAAGGGCATATAATTCACTGGCTTGTCAAACTCATATAGCTAGTGACAACAGAGCCACCATTTAACCCAAGAGCTGCCTGACTCTGGAACTCTGGATCTTAAATAGTGGCCATATTTTTCATTCTGGAGGTACTGTAGTAGTAAGTGGGAAAGTAAGTGATCTTTGTGTATTTTTGCTGTACCCACCTTCCTTTCTCCCATCCTGCCCCAGAAGTGCTTCTCTAGGATGAAGGAAAATAATAACATTACCTATGATGGGTCACACTCATGAATGAAGTGATTTTTATTATTTTGTCAATCAATAGTCAATCATTCATTTGTCAGTAGGACAACAGCAGCATATTGGACTATCTGGAGTTGAATCAGACTTAAAACACTGCTGTTCTAAAATAAAATTTTTCCATTGATGATTTCTTTTTTGAAAGATTGAACTCAGGGGCACTCAATCACTGAGCCACGTACCCAGCCCTATTTTGTATATTTTTAATTTAGAGACAGGATCTCACTGAGTTGCTTAGCGCCTCGCCATTGCTGAGGCTGGCTATGAACTTGCGATCCTCCTGCCTCAGCCTCTTGAGCTTCTGGGATTACAAGTGTGCACCATGCGCTCAGCCCCATTTATAAATTCTACATACGCCAACACTCCATAGAAATTTGCTCTCATAGGCTACTGAGAAAATGTCTAGATGGTATAGAGAGACATCTGAACTATGGAGCAAATCAACAACATTGTTTTGTACTCGAAGATTTGAAGGCAGAAACGTGTGCATGATGTAGAGATCTAAGGATTAGTTCTACTCTTGAAACTGGATTGGAGAACCTGACTTGGACTCAAAAGACTTCATAATCCTCTCCTTTCATTACCACCCATTATGAACCAATCAATAAACAAACAAAAATACTGAGGAGTGTAGGGCTTTGGTTGACAAAATTTAAATTTCCATCTTTTCAGAATATGTCTTAATTTTTACTGTATGTCTTCCTACCCTAAGGAAAAGGCTGCTCAGTTGGTTGGGAAAATTGAAGAGTTTCAGTTGCACACAGGTGGCTTATACTTTCTTTGGCTCTTTTGCTCAGAACTTGCCAGCCCCGGATTGAGCCCATTCTCCTGCCATTTATTTGGTAAGGCTGCTGATGCAGGTGAGGTCAACCCACTCACTTTAATCTCCAATCTCACTTTTATGCTAAAAGTAGATATTTTCATCCCTGACAGTTTTATCTATCTTCACAATTGAAGAAAATGAGAAAGAATAGTTGGTGTTCCCTTCAAAATCTCCAACAGCCTCTCGGAAACACCAAATAGGCTTTACATTGGGTAGAAGAATAGCCAGAAATCTGAGCAGTGGGAAAATTTCAATCAGCTTCATGTCAAATCATACCCTAACGCTAGTCAAAACCAGTATTTGTCTTCCATATTTGTTTCCTCTCAGAAATGCTTTCTCCTGATATCCTGAAAGAATTGTAGATAAAGGACGGCACCCCCACTCCAGGGCTTTCAAACCCCTAAGGCAAACAGAAAAATTTTGTTAAGGTCCCAGTTCTTAGTGCCTCACAAAATCTCTTTCACTCTTTCTTTTACTTCCCTACTTCTTATCTTTGCTTTCACCATGATTTGCATGTGTATTTTGAGTATGGTAACCCCCCAGATATGTTTAGAAAAACCCCTGGCCTGGGACCCATGACAGGCCACACTGTAAGTACAGTTGGCAGCACCACGTTCCCAATTCACCACAAAGAACATATGAACTCTTTGTACCTGACACTTTATACAATATGCTCCCTGGCTTTAAGAAAACATTATTTCATGTTCTTACTCTAATCAGTCTTGTCTGCCAGCCTCAAGAACTCAGAGGTTCATTGTTATATGCAGCTGTCATTTGTTCCATCTCCAGGCTCTCTCTGCCTTCAATATCTTTGTGGTATTTAGTGAAAGTAATTTTCAGTTGGAAATCTTCTGCCCTTTCAGTAAGTGCAAGTATAGCACTTCATCAATGGCCAAAGAATTCCAAGCTATCTGGGATGTATCAGGACAGTTGATAAAACCTCACGGAGCAACCTGTGATAGTACATCCCATCATAAATTAAAAAAAAAAAAAGGCAGAAAGGGCCTTTGTCAGTGTTTATCTGAAGCGCTTTTATTCTTTGCCCTTGATTTCCTCTTCAGAAAATTGATGCGCCCTTAAATTGAAGCAAGAGGCTTGACAGGTGATGGTTAGTGTGATAACTGCTCAGATTTCATCAGCCAGTGTTTTTCTGGTGGTGCAATTGTCGGAACTTTCAGCTAGATTACCTGTCATCCACTACATCAGATAAAAGAGACAGGGTTGAAAGATGCAGTTTTGCCACTGTACCTTATAGGAAATGAAAAGTGCAGGTGTGGTAGCAGTAGTGAGGAAGAAGTACAATTATTTTCTAATCAGGCTATTTCTTCAAGAAAGTTGGTGCCCAATTGGTAGCCATTGCTAAATTTGCATTGTTAAATTTATGAAGAAGAAATGAAAAGCATAGACAGTCACACTGTGGGTAATGCTACAAGCTCACCCTTCCCAGTCCATTTTATTTGCTTCACATGTGGAAATAGTCATGGTTTATTTTTAGATAGAAGGAAAAATGTTCCTATTTTGGATACATCTTAATATGCTGATGTTGAACATATTTTAATCTGCTGTTTAGCTGTTTGAAATCTTGAAGGGAGATGTTATTTTGCAAAACTTTACAGAAAAAAAAAATCAGTTTAAAAGATTAGAAATAACATATCTGGTGGGAAATGTACTATGTGAGGATAATTTTGTAAAAGAAAAATTTTTCCCAGATTTTGAAAACAACATGAGTGTCTGTCAATAGATGAATGGAAAAGAAAGTGATGTATGTACAAAGAGGGTTTTATTCAGTCACACAGAATGAAATTGTCATTTGCAAAAAAAAAAAAAAGTTGGAACTGGAGGACATCATGTTGTGTGAAACAATCCAGAATCAGAAAGCCAAGGGTCATAAGTTCTTTCTCCTGTGTAGAAGCTGTAGTTGTCGTATGATAAATGGAAATTTATCTTTTGTGAAAAGGAAGAGGAGAAACTTGTTTCTTCATGGGAGAAGAGCTATATGCCCTGTGACTCTTAAAAAGGACTTACTTTCAGAGTGTTCTACAGTTGTCCATTATCATTTATTTTCAGGAGTGAAATTTAGAATCCAGTCTGGCTCTCATATAAGAAACAATTATTTGTTATTGAAACAGAATAATGCTTTTCCGTAGCACAGTCTCTCTCTCTCTCTCTCTCTCTCTCTCTCTCTCTCTCTCTCCCTCTCTCTCTCAGACACACACACACACACACACACACACACACACACACACTTAAATCTTTCCATTTCAATTAAAGGACACATACTCATCATGATAAATCTTACCAAAAAATGTTTATTGCCAGGTATGTGGATATGTGGAGTCTCCTATTCAGATGAGTTCCACATTTAGTGGGTATCTGTTGAACATCAATCCAATATGTGCAGTTGATAGCACTTTCCAAGATCATTTCTAAAATTTCCTCTTTTCATTTTCTCTTTCCTTTTCCCATTTGGAGGTAATTTGCAATGCTAGGAAAAGGAATGAACTAGGGAGATAGCACAACATAAAGGCCAAGCATGTAGAGGAATGTAATCATGCTCACCAAGCTGAAAACGTTGTTTACCCCAAGGGGAGTGGTGGGAGAGAGGAGAGAGGCAGATCGTTAACTTATTTTATATTCCTTTGTATTGTTGGACTGGAATTGTCCTTGTAAAAAATAACAATCACTAATAATAATAATAATAATAATGGAAAATTTTTAAGAAAAAAAATGTAATCTTAAGAATTGATAAGCTAAGGCTGGGCACGGTGGCACACGCCTGCAATCCCAGCACTTTGGAAGGCCGAGACAGGAGAATCGCAAGTTCAAAGCCAGCCTCAGCAACGGCGAGGCACAAAGCAACTCAGTGAGATCCTATCTCTACATAAAACACAAAATAGGGCTGGGGATGTGGCTCAGTGGTCGAGTACCCCTGAGCTCAATCTCTGGTACCAAATTTAAGTTGAAATCTTGGCTATTCTGTTTTCTGGTTGTGCGGTTTTTAGCTAGTAGTTTTTCTTCTTTGAGACATGGTCTTCTCATCTGCAGAATGTGGATAATAATATTGCTAATAATAATAACCAGATTGTAGAATCATTGTAAATATTGTTATATGATCCCTGTGAATGGCTATGTATATTGAAAGTACCAAGTAAATACCAATAAGCCTGTGTATTTATCATTAACTAGATATAGATATTTCTAGAGTAAAGCACTTAAACTTTTCTAAGCCTGCTTTTCTACCCTTATTTTTCTAAAAAATGAGAAGATTAGAAGTAATGGTATCTGAGGTCTCTTTTATTTCTAACATTTTGCAATTTCATCTATATTATAGTTTAAGAGGTCTATATATATTGATTTAATTTTTTTAAAAAGGACTCAAATTGTGGTCTTGGTCTACATATGTGTCCTCATCTCAATCATTAGGTTGAGTCTTCTGTAGAGGAATCATGTTTCTCCCAACAATCATAGCCCAGGTGTGACATCACAGTTGGTTTAGAACTAGGAATCACCTTTAGTGAATACCTTTCCACATGAAATTTCAACAAGAGTAAACAGCTTGCTAGTTTTTTACTTAACCAACCCCTACCCTCATAGATTTAAAGTGTGAAGTTTCTAACAATTTAAGAAATCTAGAATGCACATTCCATGCTAAGAATTCCTGCTTGATCTCTCCAGGGTATAAGAAAATCCACCTCCTCCAAACTCAGGCATCTCCAATCCTGCCTATAGGTTAGGAAGTCAGCTGGCCACACACACATTACAGCTCAGACAGTTATGTCCACAGTAAGTGGGCCATATTTTGTGCTAGATCACTCTATGATTGATTAGCATAAATTCTTAAAAAGGTCTTTCTCACATGAAGCTGAAATCAAGTTTCCTGTAACTTTTACTCACTTGTCCTAGCTTGGCATCCCCAAATCTATACAGAGTCATCCTCCATTCTTCCATGAAGTGGCCTTTTGAAAATTTTAAATCTGCTGCATGTCCTCTTTATGCTGAATGTGTTCCAGGCTCATTATCTACTTCTCTACCCTCCACTGAGAGGAAAATAACAATATGCCATCCTTTATCATTCCTCCAAAGTCATGGTTGCAAACATTTGGCCTTTCTTCTCCATACCTGAGTTGAGACCCTTAAAATACATCACTTACAAAGCTCTACACCAGAAAAGCTTTGGCATATATCAAACGTAGTGGGACCTTTTCATCTCCATTCCTGAGCACTGTATCTTCATTTAGGAGTAGGTGTGTTAAGTAGGTGTTTGTTTGCTTTTGTGGTACTGGACACTGAACCCAGGGACATTGCACCTCTGTGCTACACCCTCAGCTTTTTCATTTTTCATTGTGAGGAAAGGTTTTGCTAAGTCGCCCAGCCTGGCCTCCAACTTGAGTCTTCTTCCCTCATCCTCACAGGTCACAGGAATTACAGGTGTGGGCCACTGTGCCCGACATTAAGTTTGTTTTATTTTGCCATCATTCTCCAGATCTCCCTGTATGAAAATCTTATTTAAAAGAAAAGAAACTAACTTAGTTTTAGTGATCCCATTCTGGCTCTTACTAATCACCATTTTGTTTTCTATGTGTGACAACCACCTGTTCAATGATTCCTTTAAAAATGTTTCCTTATTGGAGCATTTGGACCTCCATACACAAATAAATAAGTAGACTTTGATCTGATTCTTATAACTTGAACAAAAACTCACTCAAAATACATCATGGACTTAAATACAAAACACTAAACAATAAAACTTTTAGAAAAAAATAGGACAAAACTTATGGTATCTGGGATTAGGCAAAGAATACTTAGACTTGACACTGAAAGCATGAACCATCAAAGAAGAATTGGAAATTGGACTTTATCAAAATTAAAAACTTTTGTTCTGAAAATCTCTGTGAAGAGAATGAAAAGTTGCAGAGTGTTGGAAAATATTTGCAGACCACACATTTGACAATGGGCATGAGCCTAAAATAAATAAAGAACTCTCAAAACTCAACAGTTAAAAAAGAAACAAGGCGATTAAAAAATGGGCTAAAAACATAGAATGATTATTTCACTAAAAAGGACATACAGATGGAAAATACACACATGAAAATATGCTCAGTATCTGTCATTAAGCAAAAATTAAAACCACAATGAAATGTCAGTATGTGCCTATAAGAATAGCTAAAATAAAAAATAATGGTAAGTCCAAAAGCTGGGAGTTTGTATACACATGAATACAAACTTAGAAGATGCAAGATGCACATTCAGGCAACACAAGGAAAAGCAGTGTGACTGGGAGATAGTGGCATTGAGAGGGTTGTCTAGGATGAAGTCAAAGAGATGAGTGAGACAGGGCAAGGAGTAAGATTTTATTCAAAACATAATGGAAAGCTGCTGTAGTCCATTCAGGCTGCCATAACAAAATATTATATACCAGATAGCTTATAAACAACAGAAATTCATTTCTTGTAGTTCTGGAGGCTGGGAAGTCTAAAGTCAAGGGTGTGAGCATACTTGGTGTCTGGTGAGGGCCCATTTTTTGGTTTATTGATCATATCTTTTCACTGAGTCCTCACATGGTAGAAAGAAAATGGCCATGACAATAAAAACAACATGGTATCAGCATAAAAGCAGACAGGTAGACCAATGGAATAGCTATAGCCCTAACTCTGCAATGTTGAAGAACTTTCCTCGACAGGCACGTGATAACTGCTCAGATTTCATCAGCCAATGTACAAAGAAAACTACTAAATATTACTGAAAAAAATTAAAGAAGACATACATAAATAGAAAAATATTCCATGTTCATGGATTGGAAGACTTACGATTATTAAGATGTCATTTCTGCCCAGAGTAATCCACAAACTCAATGCAATCTCCATCAAAATCCCAGTGATAATTGTTTCAGAAATAGAATAACTCATTATAAATTTCATATAGAATCTCAAGAAACTCTGGCTGGCCAAAATAATCTTTTTTTAAAAATATTTTTTTAGTTGTAGATGGACACAATCTACAGCCCCCCAAAATAATCTTGATAAAGAAGAACAAAGTGGAAAGACTCACATTTCCTGATTTCAAAACATACTGCAAAGCCATAGTAATCATAAGAATCTGTTGCTGGCATAGAGAAGACATGTGGATAAAAAGGAATAAAATGAAGAGCCTAGAAAATAAACCTTGCACACATGATCAAATAATTTTTTGACAAGGGTATCGAGACTATTTATTTTCAACAAGTGGTGCTGGCAAAACCGAATATCCATATTCAAAAGAATGAAGGTGGATTCTTAACTAACACCGTATTCAAAAGTTAACTAAAAATTAATCAAAAACCTAAATGTAAGACCTAAAACTGTGAAACTCTTGGCAGAAAGCAGAAGGACAAATTGTTATGACATTGGATTTAGTATTGCTTTCTTAGATATGACACAAAAAGTACAGACAACAAAAGAAAAATATTAGACAAATTGGATCTCACAAACAAGAAGTTTTGTGCATTAGAAGACAAAGAGTGAAAAGGTAACACGTGGAATGAGGGGAAATACTAGCAAATCACACATTTGATAAGGAAGTAATATCCAGAATGTATAGAGAATTCCTAAAACTGCACAACAAAAACACAGAAGACCCTTCTTATGATTGCTGTGGCTTTGCTGGGGGTATGGCTCAATGTTAGACCCCTAGCATGTATGAGGCCCTGGGTTTGATCCTCAATGCTGTAGATAATAAAAAAGTAAATAAATAAGAGCCAGCTATAGCACCATATGCCAGTAATATCAGCAGCTCAGGAGGCTGAGGCAAGAGGATTCTAAGTTTGAGGTCAGTCTCAACAACTTAGTGAGACCCTGTCTAAAAATAAAACATTTAAAAGGACTGGAGACGTAGCTCAGCGGCAAAGTGACCCAGAGTTTAATCCCCAATACCAAAAAGGAAAGAAAAAAGAATTGTGGAGATGGATGGTAGTGATTATTACACATTAACACCACTGAACTCTATGCTTAAAGGTAGTTAAGATGTAAATTTGGTGGTATGTATATTGTATCAAATAAAAAGAAATGGAGAAAAAATGACAGTTGTTGCACTATCCAAATAAGATAGTAGGGGGCTGAATGGAGATGGTGGCAATAGGTACTGGCAAAAATGAGTGATTTCAGGCTGGGGATATAGCTCAGTTGGTAGAGTGCCTGCTTAGCACACATAAGGCCCTGGGTTAAATCCCCAGCAACACACACACACGAAGAGTGGTTTCAAGAGATATTTGGAAATGGGCATAGGTAGTCCTTTGTGACTGGATAAACATGAATGAGAAAGAGGAGTCATAGATGATTTATGGTTAAGGAAACTGGCAAGAGTAATATGCCAGTCTCTAAGAAAGGATTCTAGAGGAGTAGAACTCAATTTTGAACAAGTGAAACTAGAGGTGCTTATAAACATCAGTATGGAAGTATCTCAAGCTATTTGGAGATGCAGATCTGAAGTTCAGGAGACAGTTGTGGGCTAAAGTGTTGGAATCATTCAAATATAAACATCATACGGATGGAAACCAAATTCACAATTCATGCAGTGGACAAGGTTGTCCAGTGAGAGTGTGAGCAGAAAGAGGTCCATGATTCAAACCTATGTGGTCTTAGGACGCATGTCTTGATGGCAGATGTGGTGTGCCTGCAGTTTTCAAAACATAGGTTTTCCTTCTTGCAAGGTCAGTTTTACTGGACAGAATTAATACCTTTTTTGTTCCATCATTCAACAGTTATTCTTTGGATACCTAATTTGTACCAGGCACCCCCTTCCTTCATGAATTTACATTTGAGTAGGATAGAAAAAATTATTTTGGTACATTATATAGTATATTAAAAGGAGATAAGAACCTTGAAGAAAAATAAGGCAAGAAAAGTAGATATAGAATACCAGATTGGGGTATAATGGCAGCCTGTAATTTTATTGATTTATTGATTTACTGGTACCAGGGATGGAATCCAAAGGCACTTAACCACTGAGCCACATCCTCACCCCGTCTTATATTTTATTTTGAGATAGGGTCTCTCTAAGTTGCTTAGAGCCTCACTAAATTGCTGAGGCTAGCTTTGAATTTGTGATCCTCCTGTTTCAGAGCCCCTACCCCCAAACCCCAGCCACTAGGATTAGAGGCTTGTACCACTGTAATTTTAAATAAGGGCAGGGATTATTTTTTGTAGCTCAAAGGAGTAGAGGAGTCACAGAGCTAATCTGCAGAAAGAATCTTCCAGACAGAGCAACAAATGCAAAGTTCCTACAACAGAATTTTGTCCAGAGTACTGGAAAAATAGTCAAGAGGCCAAAGTGAGTAGCGAAATAAAAATATTTAGGGCAAAGAGTAGTAAAAGAGTTAACAGAAGTGACAGAAAGCCAGATCATGCAGGACAATACTAATTATTATAAGAACATAGGCATATACTCTGTAAAAATTGGCTGCCATTGTGTGTATATGTGTGTGGAGTGCTTTGGCCAAAGAAGAGACATGATTTAACACTCCTTTTAATAAGATCACTCTAGCTGTCATATGTACACTAAGAAGATAGGAAGGGGCGTGTAAGAGACAGTTCTTGAATGGGACTGTTTGGTGCATGACACATGCTCAACTTAAGTGCATCTGATGATACTTTTTATTCTGTACTTATTTATAACACTAATCACATCTTGTTCTTATCAATAGGCACCTCTTCTAATGTCCTGAATGTTTATCTCCTTCTCTTGTTTTCCTCCTTCCTTTCACAAACATTTATTGTCCACTTACTAAGAGCCAGCAATTGGTGTTCTGTCTCTGAGCTCTAGGTATGAACAAGGGACCAACAGTGCCATGGAAGGAGAGGCACATGTGACACTGTAAAACACATGCTGACGTGGAAGTTTTAAGAGGTGCTGTGGGAACACGGCAGGAGGAGTCCCTTTGTGGCAGAGAGTGGACTAATGGGGAAGGGGTGTTTCACCATAGAGATGATGTATCATTAATTTTTAAAATTCTCTAATGATCCTTTATTTATTGCATTGTTACACTGTCAACTTCATTGAACAACAAAGATAAATTATTCAATTGTCATTCCTTGCACATGAAATTATTCTTTAAAAAATACTTAAAGCTGACTTGAGACTAGTTCAAGAAAAATACACATATATATTAGTGCATGCCTGTGGCTAATCCCAGGCAGGTGGGAGCTTTTTTTCATAATCAAGGAAACTCAGACCCAGAACTGTGGAGAATAGTCTAGAGGCACACAGAAGCCACATATGAGACTTCTGGTCTCAGTTTGTTTTGATTATTTTCTTTTAACCCATGTGTTTATTTTTATTCCGTGTTTCTGGGTAAGCTTCCATTTTATTTGGTTTGGAGCTTCTCACTTAACATGAGTAATCACTATTGACTGTTTCCAGAAATCAGAAGAGAGAGGTAGAGAGAGAGAGAGAGAGAGAGAGAGAGAGAGGGAAAGAGAAATAAAGTGGTAACAGCAAGTGGCAGACATGTGTGTGAAACAAACACAAAATGTCACTTGTATTCAGAGTGGGCCTTGCAAACCTTGTTTTGAGAAGTGAAGTTGAAAGCCCACGGCTCTGCATCTCCCTCTTTTCAAGGCTTTTTTTGTAAAATGGTAGCCAACCATGTTTTTAAAAATCATGCTCTTCTATTATGCATAAGTCGTAACGGATGGTATTTCTTCTTCTCAATTTCTTTAGACATTCTGTACTTTCTTGCAGGTGTCCTGCAAAGAACTCTTTCAGAATGTCCCTTAATTTGCCAATAGCTTTGCATATCCATGAATTCCACATACATGGATTCAACCACATACAGAGAAAATATTTTAAAAATTATGTCTATACTGAACAGCACAGACTTTTTCTTGTCATTATTCCCTAAACAAAACAGCGTAATGATTATGTATACAGTGTTTACATTGTATTGTGTATTATAAATAATCTAGAGATGATTTAAAGTGATGAAGGGAATATCATATACAAGTTACATACTTATACAATCTTAGAAATCTTTCACACTTCCCAAGATTTTTGTTTTTTAAATTTGAAGCACAAGATGGTCTGTTGCAGTTGTCTGGTAATTAGTTACTTCTATTTGGCATGTTCCCCTGAACTCAGAATTTCATTCACATATCTCAAACTTTAGAGACTCCATTCTGTGCCTCCATCCCAGGTGCCTCTGGGAATCCATGAATTGCAGTATTTACGAATGGAGCAAAACCGCCAAGGAAGCTGGACGTGGTGGTTCATGCCTGTAATCCCAGCACTTAGGGAGGCTGAGACAGGAGAATCATGAGTTCAAACCCAGCCTCAGCAATGGCGAGGCACTAAGCAACTCAGTGAGACCCTGTTTCTACATAAAACACAAAATAGGGCTGGGGATGTGGCTCAGTGGTCGAGTGCCCCTGAGTTCAATCCCCGGCACCAAATAAAATAAAATAAAATAAAACAAACGAACAAAAAAAAAAAAAAAACAAAAAACCACCAGGGAAGCAGTGATATAAGATAGACTAGGAGTTTCATAGGTCTGTTTATCACCATGCCATTAATTCAATAAAGAGATTTATAATGTTAGCTACCATTAAGTGTGAGTCTAGTATAAGAGAAGGATTCACAAGACATCTAATCCTCCAAGCAACCCTGTGAGGTTGGTCCTCTTCTTTTATTTTATATATAGGGAAAATGGGGTTCACTGGGTATAAGATATATATAATATATATTCTTGAAAAAAGAAAGGGAAAACAAATTAGTAAATATCAGAACTAGAGTTCGAGCTTCATTAACCAGTGTCTGAACAAACTCCTGTCTGCTGTTACCATACTCATGACCTATACCCTAGGTTTATTTGTTTGTTTGTTTTGGGGTGGTACTGGGGTTGAACTCAGGGGCGCTTGACCACTGAGCCACATCCCCAGCCCTATTTTGTGTTTTATGTAGAGACAGGGTCTCACTGAGTTGCTTAGCGCCTCGCTGTTGCTGAGGCTGGCTTTGAACTCACTTAAATAGTTGCATGTATGTATCTTTATTACTTTGGACATCACAGGTCTAGAGGGTTTTGGGAGGTGGGGAGATAGAAAATAAATAAATAAGCAAATTAACTTTTTTAATTTTAATGAATATTGTGGAGAAAAAAGGTGACATTGTGGGGGTTGGGGAGCAGCAACATAAATTCAATTGCCAGAGAAGTTTTCTTCCATTGAAGCTGACCCCTAAGTGAAGAAAAGTAGGCAGGTCAAGAGCAGGGAGAACATTTTAGGCTGAAGTGAGTCAAAGCCCTAAGGAGAGATAGACTTCAGCATGTTCAAGTTTCAGGAAGCAGATTGTCGGACCAAGAGTTTTCTAGGTTGTAGCTAAGGGTATGGATTTTATTCTACGTAAAATCTAAATGTATAGAGAACCTTTTAAAAATCAAACTATCCTATGAAATACTAATATCCAAAGTCATATTATTTAAAGATGAAGTAAGTTATAATGTGGAGCACTATTTTTAAAAGCCTCATTTATGATTTAGTTCACAACATGCCCCATATTAAAGAACTACCAGTGGTTATGAAATTGTCTTTAAGATTCAAAGATATACACATCTTGATGATTTTGGCAACAAAGATAGCAAACAACTCATTTAAACAAAATATCCAAAGGGAGAGTGATAAAATGAAGGACTTTTATTTTTCACCTCTCATGAAGTTAATTTTTGGTATCTCTCAGGGCTGATTTGCTTTGGAACAGATAAGAACTCTCTTTTCTAGATGTGGCATGGCTTGTTGCCCTCTGGAAATGTGACTCTTTAAACAATTGGTCTATGGCCAATTTATCACAGCAGAAAAACATAAAAACAGGATGCTCTTGAGTCATGCCAGAAAATCCTAGATTCCATGATCAGTCCTGAAAATGGTCTCTAATGGAGACTGGATTTACAGATATTATTATCTTTGAATTTGTCGGGAGATCTGAGCTACTGACGCAATCAATTCAACATAGCCCCTCTTAGAAGTCACAATGCACTTGGGCCAGCACATGAAAAGGAGGGTCATAGTAACCCAGTCTCCATAGAAACTACATAACCTACCATGGCTCTCTTGCCAGATAAAGCATAATTCATGATACTTTTAACATTGTTGGTTGAAAGTAATGCACACAATTATGCATCATAGAATGGTGAGGAAAACTGATAACAAATGTTACTCAAATAAGCAAATTGCTAAATTATGTAGACAATATAGATTACTAAAGCCCTACAACCTGCTTTTGTTGGATAATCTGGAGTTACCAGCTCATAATATTTAACACCTACTTCAGATGCAAAGTGTTTTAAACAGCTAAATCCACATTTTAAAATGATGTGAACATTTCAACGTGCATAGGATATTAATTAGCGTTTTGCTTTACCATGTAAAAAATACAAATAATAAGAATGCAAGACTCAACTGTCAAATGAAAGATAACAGTTAACATTTCAAGTTCATCTTTATCAGTCTTTTCTTATAATGGAGGGTCATTTAGTATAAGAATTTCAAGGGAGGATGGAGGAAGACAGGAAGAGAGAAAGGTTGAGAGAGAGAAGAGATCTCTTTTCATCCTCACCAAACTGGTTTGTGCTTATGAAGATATCAAAACTGCATTTTATCCAAAAAAGCATTTTTGGTTTTAATGATGCCCCTTACTGAGTTTCATATAACTAGAATGATTAAAAAAATCCATCTTTGTTAACAAATGTGGAACTATGATTATCTAAAACCTTTAAACCAAAAGCAAGGCACAGGCATGGTTTTTGTTTTAAATTTAGAATAAATTGAAAGCATACATTGATGCTCTTTGTTTCAAACACACTTTGGAACCCAGAAGACCACATTCAACCTAGTTAAATTATCTGAATGGATTTTGGGGGAAGAGAAAGGAGTCTGCTCATTTTAATATACCTTCAGAAATATTTTACTTCTTGATGATGACAGCAGCTCTTGCTGACAACTATTAATACATTATAAACACCCCATCAGAGTTATATAAAAACATGTCAGTTTTAAAGAGAACATCTTTGACAGCAAATTTTCTGATTGTGAAACAGCTGTGCCTTCAGTACAATGCATTAAGTAGTTTATTCCTTTTAGATAGTTAAATTGTGCATGAAATGTTGCTGGCTCAAGGGCTCCGAATCTGGCCTGATTAGCGAACATCTGTTACATTGGAAAAATTCATGTCTACCCTAATTAGCTGTCAGGCTGATGTACATCAGGCCTGATGGTGAGGGATCCTGTGCTGTTTAAGTCAAACAGGTTCCTCTCCTCTCCGTCACCTGCCCTTTCAAATCTCTTCCTTTCGTGTGTTGCTGTAATTAGAGATGGTTGGACATACAATGGAACAGGCTACGGTCAGTTATAGTCCCATCTGTGCCATATTTTTATTCCCACCAAACTTGGGAGCTGGGAGATAAAGTAGTTCACCAGCAGTGAGGCCTGTTAGGTCAATGACACTGGACAATCCTGGCTTCTAGATCTTCACGGGAAAGACTCTCCAGATCCTGAAGTCACCATCTTGTGGTGACCATACGGAAATCTACAGCTTCTGAAAAAATTGATCTTTTTGTTTGTTTTAAATAGCAGTAGCTTCCAGTTGATTTTGAAACATTGCAGTGGCGTATAGAAGTGACATGATACTGTGTGATCATTTGTTTAAAGGACCAAGGAACAGTTAGAGAAAGAAACTGTGTGTTCTGAAAATGGAATTTTCACAATTAAAAATTGGTTATAGCCATCTATAGGAGACAATTGAAACCAAAAGATCCAACTTCATAGGACTTGTTAGTACAGTGTACACCAGGTTTTCCAAAGTAAATAAAAACTTGCATTGACCTGTGGATAGGCAGGAATCGTAACTTCCTGTTTGAACTGTCCCTCTTTCCAGTAAACTGGAAAGTGCAGTTTGAATGAAGTGTTTCTGAGTGGGTAAAATTTTCATTGCTCTGCAATGACCTTTTATTCAAAAGCTGGATTGCCTGGGGCCAAGTTCAGATTCAACCTGGAAGATTAAGAACATGTAAGATCACAACATCAGTTTTTATTAGAATGTGGGTGGACCTTGAAAGAATAAAAAAATCAGTCTTTTTCTGACTTTGTTTTATCCTTTCAAGATAATCCAAGTATAGGATTATTATTCCCAAGTATATTTGAAGTATAATTACAATGTATGCTAAAATTCAGTACCATGCTTTATGAAATGCTTGATGCATGAAGTTATAAATGGGGAAACTCTTACCTAGAGTTTTCAGAGTTAATTCAGACAGGATCCTGATTGGAATTTCTGAATGCTCTGACAGACCTTGAGCTAACTGGACTTGTATTTCCTGACCTCAGTGAGTGAGGTTTCTCCCTCCTTCTCTGTTTCTTCCTTCCTTTACATTGCTCTTTCACTTCGAAATGCTTTCCATATTGCTTCTTGGCCTTTTGTCTAAGATTAAGTGCAATACCTTCCATACCCATCCAGAGCATACCTAGTGGAAGATTTACATATGCTCTCAAACACCAGCTCTACTCTATCATTACCAGCCTGGCTTGAGAAAAGGGCAAAGTTTATTGAAACAGTACATTCTGTAATATGGTTTCACTTGTTTTTTTCTCTTTTTTTTTAAACAACTGTGATGTTTTGCATTCTTTTATGGCACTTGCCATTTCTAAACTTTACTTAATTTTTGTTTACCATGGGGTACTTACTACTTATCTCATACTAGACTAAGATCCTTAGAGAAAGGGCCAATGAATTATTTATGTATGTGTCCCATAAAATATAATTCATAATAAGGACTTAATCGTTTTGTTGAGTGAACATAATTTGACCCAGATCAGAAGGATTCAAAGATAGTCATAGGCTTCCAGGATAATGTGTCCACTTTGACTAAGCTCCAGTGAGTTACAAGGACCCATGTTATCTCTGGCTGCCTGCAAGGGACCAGAGTAGGCTGGTTTAGAACCTGAAGGTATCTTGTATATACAGGATGCCGTTGGGAACATTCAACTAAATTAAAGAATGGCCTTATCTTCTCAATGGAACCAACCAGAATTACTAAAGCATTCAGAATTGTCCAATTTTCCCAGATAAATGATCCCTAAGGACCCTGTGGGTCTTGTGGGTCCAGGCCTGGTCCTGGCTTATTCTGAATCTGGACTTGCACTGTGTCCTTGCGTGGAGATTCGGAGATGCTTCGGGTCAGCAGCAGCGTGGTTTGAGTCTGACCACCTGCTTCTTCTCTATCTGCTTCCCCATAGCATCCCCTGGAGTCTTCCTTATTGTTTTCTAGGTTTATCAAGAATTAATATGATGGTCATAATAACCCTAACTTTATGTATGACTGCATATATGTTGTGATTTTATACAACTTACAACTAGAGAATTGATGTTATCCACTATCTATGTACAATGAATCAATTTGCACTGTTAACATGTAAGCCTAAATAAAACAAATAAAATAATAAAAAAGAATTAGAAATAAAGTAAATAAAGAATTATAAATAAGGGAAATAAAATTACTTTATTTGTAATTTGAAAAGAATTACAAATAAAGGTATACTATGACAACACAAATCTTCTGCTTAATTTTGTGGATTTGAGAGAAACTAAGTAATTCACAATTTTAAACATATGACAAGCCTTTGGAATTCAATCTATTTTAGCTGGAAAACTACTTTGCAGTTCAGCCATGCATCACTTAACCGTTCTGAGAAATGCATTATTAGTTGATTTTGTTACTGTGTGAATATTGTAGAGTGTGCTTATACGAACTGACAGCTATGACATTACTAAGCAATATAAATTTCGGGGACCACTATTGTATACATGGTCCATCACTGACCAAAAATGTTCTTATGTAGTGCACAACTATAATTCACCAAAAGACAGAATTGTAATGTGATTTCATCCTTACTTGGAGAGAAACTTTTGAGGGATTTCTTTTTCTTTTAGACTATATGTGATTAAAAGTTTCCTTATTGTGTGCATGTATGAATACGTAGCAACAAATCCCATTATTACATACAACTATAATGCACCAATACAAATTTTTAAAAAGTTTCTTGATTATATAGCATATTTTCAAATGTTTTAATACAGATTACCTCATTTGAATATAGTAGTTATTTTCCATTTTCATTTGTGGATGCACTATCTGCATTTGAAATGTATAGGAAGAAAATACTAAAACAGAGACTTTTGGATGCTCACCAGGTAAGAGTATCCAAACGTCATCATCATCATTCACAACAGAAACAACCACCACAATCATTATAGCCCATGATCTTTATTTAAACATCTAGTGTATATCACTTCCAATCCAATGTTCTTACTGTTCAAACATTTTGGCAAGATTTTAACTTCATTTTACTGATGATGAAACCTGGACTCAAAGAACATGTGATTTGTCAAAGGCTACAGAGCTAATACAGAAGAGACAAAATTCAACCCACATTTGACCCCAAAGTGGGTGACTCAAGAATATGTTTTCATATTTTAAATGTTTATCATTTTAATAGGTATTTTAATTTCATTATGTTCTTAAAGTACATTGAGGATATATATATGTGTGTGTATATATATATGTGTGTGTATATATATATATATATACATATATATATATATATATATTTTTTTTTTTCCCCTAGCTAAATGGCATTATTCCTCAGAGGGGGCTTTGGTCTTCAGGCATTTTGCTTGCTTGATGACAGCTAGTTTATACCATATTTTATCATAGTTCATACCATATTTATAATTTGTAGCACATTTTATCCATGTTATTATATTTGATCAGGCAAGTTTAACTAATGCAACCATGTAGTTCAACCCAAACTGGTAAAGATTCTGAAACCTCCTCTTCGGAAAAATTTATCTTTTAAATCCAAGTCTCTAAGGCCTGGATTCTACCTGTGACTTTGAAATGGTTTTGATGACTCTGACATTATATGCTTCATGATCACGTAGTGGCTGTGTGTGATTTTGACAAACTTGATAAATAAAATTGAAAGGCTTTTTCTGTTGTTAATAAAGAGTGATACAACAACATTGACTATGCAGTATGCCAGCAACTAAATTAACCCGTAATAATTGTTTTCAGTGGTACCAATCAACAGCTGAGAAAAAAAATCCCACAGGTCATTATATTTATCAAAATTATCTCTAGTTTGTGCCCACCCTCTTGTATATTACTCCTTTAAGCATCCTGAGTCACACACATACACACACACACACACACACACACACACACACACACAAACACACGGTGAGGGAAAAGCTAACTCTTCTCAATGTTTGCTTCCCTGGAAGCAATCTTGCAAACTTTTGAGTATTTTGTATTGGTGAGATAGCAAATATCTTATTGCTATTCCAAGCCTGTAATTTACTTTGAGACTGCTGATGCCATCCTTCCATAGAATCATCCCTGTTGTGATGCAGACAGAAGGTCAGTCCTTTCCCTATAGTGACTTACGCTCTTGAGTCTATCAGAGAATAGATATCAAATGCACACATTCCTTCAGGAAACGGTTGCACACAGGCCACCTAAAATTGGAGAGTGAGTCATTACCTCCTCCTACACAATTCAAGTTGCAGCAAATGTAAACACTTCTAAGAGAATTGTGCAAGTCCCATGGAGACCGACCCCTCCACTTTCAGTCAAGCCATGAACTTCTTTCCAAAAGGTGAACATGGCCAGCATCTGGCCCCATTTCTCTGGACAATACCCTCAGTGTCTGGGTGTGGCCTTCATTGGGTAGCACAGCCAATGTACTACCTAATCAGCCCCAGAGACTATTTGTAGGGTACTGCTTCTGATGTTCATTAAGATAATCACGGGAAGAGGCAGCTAATAAAACTTTTCCCTGGAATTGACACTTGTGCTTACACAGAATAGCAGGGACTAAAGTATCAGGAAGCAGTAACTCCTGACAGAATGCAACCCACATTAGTGATGTCAGGAGAGGTCCTCTCGAGAAGAATCCTAGAATCATATGTCACCACAATATATTAGGTCCCATAGTTACAAACAAAACTGAGTTTTAAAACCAGAATTATTGTGAATTCCTTCTTAAGAAATAATTTTCTGCAGACCTAGGAAGAGGAACAGATGAGTCTGTTTTGCAGTAACAGTGAAAGCTGGTATGGGTTGGAGTTGCTCTTTTTCATATTGGACCTTTCCACCAATAAAGTTTTTCAAAAGAAAATTGTTTACTCCTCACTATGAACATCTCGTCTCACACACCTCCATCTCAGATATTCTTATTTCTTTGCTGGTGTGGGAATTTTAGAGTCTGGACTCAGGAAAGGCAGAAGTGTTCATGAGGGTAAAATTCTAACTTTGCCCTTAGGTTGAAAGATGAGCCAATTGACTCGAAACTGGAAGACAGACCTTCTGTAGACATAGCCCTAAAGTAACTCTCAGTCAGCCAATATTGAGATGAAAATTAAACTTAGATTTTCTGACACTCTGTTCTTGTTCTCTCACCATGAGATCCTCCCAGTTCACTGAGAAATCATTAGGTTTACACTATAAGCCAATTCTCCTCGAAGCCTGACAAATTTATAGCTTCACCAAACATGGGCGCCAAAGCAGAAGTTATCAATTATTTTCAAGGTGTCTAACTTTTAGCTGGGAATACATTGCTATAGACATGTGATGGCATCTGTAATTCCAGCCAGTCCTCAAGGGAATCTCCCCACATGCTTTTTTGGAGCCCTCTCTAAGATAATAAAATAGTCTCTAGTCAGACACACTGTACCTCACTCTCTATAACAGCTTTCGACATAAATCTGGAACATGATTTACATTTGAAAGCACCAGATCAATATTTGAGGAGGGATTATTTTTTATCAACTTGGCTCTAATTCTCTGAAATATAAAGTTATTTTTTTAAATGTCAAGACCAACTACACCCACACTGGCACGAAATGGCTTTGTCGAAAAAGTTGAAAAAAATTAAACGTAAATTTTGTGTTGACATAATCCAGGTTAAGTCTAAAAAAGAAAAATACTTACTTTTGTAAAATGAGAGGCTATTTTATCACTCAGAGAATGTCACATCAATTGTAAAGCCATCAGCCCCAAGGTTTGGTGGTGATTGCTTCATATTTACTGTTAGTCCAGCAATGGGGATGGTACTTTTACAGTCTTTGGACAGACTAGTGAGTGTGACATTTAAAGTGTTGATTTTTGCAGCACTTATGTTAATTGTTGTAATTTTCCTGATGAACCACCATTCTGGTTTCCTGATGCAGCCAAGATAGTTTTACATTTTCTATGCAGGGCCTCTTTGCCATTTGGTCTGTGTAGTGTCAGCTTCGAGTGCTACTGAAAGCAGACAAAATTGCAAGCAAATTGCATCAGATTGCCAACATTGTGAAAAGGTAAATTGCTTGCAAATCTATTTAAACCACTGCCCTATTTTCATCAGCTTCAGTACTTGGTATTCATGATTGCTTAATTGGCGACCTTTCCTATTGTGTAGTGCTTTATGGTGTAATGGAAAGCGATCTTTACCAAACCAATTACCCTTTTTTTCTCAGCACTACATTATTGCTGTGATTGCAACTGCCAGTCCTTTGTAAATGAACTTTCTGATTTCAATGATGTTTTTAAAATGTAAGATAGAAAAAAGTGGCATTCATATTGTGCGATGTTCTATTTTGAAGCCTCTTTGTAGTCACCATTGTCTAGGAAAATGGACTGAAGGGTTACACAGTACCTACAAATATCCATGTAACTATTATTAATATTATTATAATGTCCTCCTTTGTACTGTGGCTCAATTAGGAAAGGATAGGAGAAATATTTTGTCACCCTGTCAAGTGCACAGGAAGTGCATTTGAGGCTTCTTTTTTGACACATACATTATCTGTAGTAATAAGATTCATTTTAAGGAGTGGAGATGAAGATACAAAATCAATTTAAATAAAATTCACATTGCAAGTTTTATGGTCGTCCAACATTTTAAAAGAAACCTTAAGTGACTCAAATATTCAGACTTGGAATTAAAGCTTAATTTTATTACAGACAGTTGTAAGCATGCTAAGAAATAGCAAATTTTTAAGGTCTGAGGTTCTGAGAAGACATACCAAACCACAGCAAAACATGAAGATTCCCCATGTTGAAAGCTAAAATATGTATATACAGATACATATCTGAATTAGAACAGAACAAAGATGCCTTTTAAAAAATCCTCTTAATGATATTCTGTAAAATTAGCATGTGCACGAATTCTCATAAAGAAAGGGCATAAATCGGTACTGAATCCTGTTTGCGTATTTTTATGTGATTTGGAAAATTATATCGTTACCCATAAGTATATGTGCAGAAAGGAAGCTACAAGTAATTTAGTCATTCCCTAATACTGTAAGTGGAGATGGGCACATCATCGTACCCCCTACAGTTAGAAACCCTATTGTATAAGGGGATATTGTGCTAAGATTTCTTTTACTCTCTTCTCTCATTTAATTAGGGGGGAAAAAAATGGAGTTCAGACAAGGCTTGCCAATGATGATCAGGTGACTGTTGATTTTAGTACCTTTGATGTAATGTAATGATTTATTTACAGCACAGCATCTTATTCTTTGAAAGCAAAGAAATGTGTTTATTATCTGCTGCTTATGAAAGTGTTCATAACAACCAATTTAACTGTGATTCTGAAGTCTAATACGGTTATTACTTTGGATCGACAACATATATTCTTTTGGAATAATTAGACACATGATTCAATTTCCAAACTTTAAAGGTAATCCTGTATTAATAGATAGGGGGATGTTTAATTTGCTAAAACATTGGATTTTAAAATAAGTGCCTTGTTCTTGGGGAGCAGGACCCCAAAAGCTCTCACCCTAGGGAGAGACTTCATTTTAAAACTTTGGCGCAAAGACTTCTAAGACAATTTTATTTTTTGTTGGAGAATGGTGGGGGGTGGGGACAAGGGAAATTTATGACAAAGGAAAAGCTCATGGTTAGCAAGGACAGAAAATGTCATCATCACTGTCTCTGACAGAGGCTAGTGGTGAACTGTCACCCTCATCACTCATTTTAGTGAGTCAGTACAGAGTCCTATGATAGTGAAATGAATAATAACAACAACAACTAACATAGCCAGAGCTTTCAGTGTGCCAGGCACTGTGCTAATCCCTTAACTGCCTCATGTCCCTTAATCGTGCCAGAACACCTTTGGGGAAGGTATTATTATTTTCCCCATTTTATAGACAAAGCATGTGAGGCTGAGGAGGTTTGCAGGCTGACACAGAACATGAAAGTAATAAGTGATGCATCTGGGTCAGAGCCAGGCAGCCAGGCTTTGAAGCCCTGTTTTGCAAGAGTTCCATTTCTCACTTTCTAATTTCTCGTTATTGACCAAGGAAGAAAAGCTGGTTGGTTAACACTTGCGTAGAATCTAAACGTCTGCTTTTTCAGAATATTTTAAGTAGTTTTTGAGAAAATAGATGGAGGACACCAGGATCCATTTGATCTGTCCCTCTTTTCATCTCTTCTTACTTAATGTGGCTTTGGCATTGATATTCATGTTTTGTGTTCAAAACTTCGACACTCAGATATTCAAAAACAACAGCTGTATACCTAAAGAAGAACACCTATAAATACCAACTGTCTCAAAGAGTCCTGCAACTATTTCTCCTTCTCTCTCTTTGTTTGGAAAAGAGATTCTTGAATACAGGAGGCATGGTAAATATCTAATCCATCTTAACTCTTTTAAATAATGCACTCTAGAATTTGTTGTTAGCATTTATTGATGATTGAAATCAACTCATTTTTAACCAAAAGCCCTTTCTAAATGATTGCAGTAAGAATAGTGATCAAATTTCTTCCTGTAAAGGAGGCAAGGAGTAGGGGCTGGAATAGGTGCAGGGAGTTGAGGGTTGGTTCCCTTTCAAGGGGTTTACAGGTAAATTGCCATATGAATGGAATGTACTTTGAGATTATATAGACACTTGCTGCACTGGTTTAAGCAAAAGCCTCAGTGCTTGCTTAACATTTCAGTTCTTAAGCTATCTTTGGCAGCCACTGTAGGCTTGTGCAAATTCCCATAGTTGGTTTGTTTTTTCCAGTACTTGGAATTGAACCAATGGACCCTCTACCATTGAGCTACATCCCCAGCTCTTTTTGTTATTTTTAAGATAGGATCTCACTAAGTTGCTGAGGCTGACCCTAAACTTTTGATCCTTCTGCCTTGATATCCCTTGGGGTTATAGTCATTAGCTACCACACCTGGCTCCCTAAAATTTCAAATGGCAGCTAACTCCATTCTCTATCTCAGAGGGTCATATATAAGACCCAGTAACCAAAATGTTCGGGAAAATTGGAGAAAAGCAAGAAACTAGAGAGCATCCTACATTCTCATTTTTACAGATTTATATACCAATTTCTACATTTACCCTAAAGGTTAATCAGAGGATCAGAGGGAGAAATATTAGTCTAGGAAAAGAATTTGTGGTAAGAATTTGTGGCATCTTCATTTATCAAATTCCCTGGGCAGATTTAACATTTTATTTCATTTATGGACAGACAACACTGCATTTACCTCAACAATTCATCTCATTGATTTATCTCAATAATTTTAGAAACTACCTGTGTGATGTGTCTCTTGGTGGTATGTACTGCTGCCACAGTTCTTTGCACCCTTGTAGAGCGTGGGTGTGAGGGTCACTTACTTTCTCAAACCATGTCTTCTTCACAATCAACAGCAGCATCTACCCCACCAGATGGACATCAACCCTGCAGGCAGGACATTAACCCTATTGGCCCTTCTGCAGATTAAACACTCTGTTTTTTTAACTGGTAGGATGTAATGCACTTTCACCATAGATAATAACAGTGGGTACTAAAGAAACAGACAATCTCCGAGTTTACTTGGCCTTGGTTTCTTCTCTAGAAAGTAAACTATGAGACATTTCTGAAGAGAAAAATAAATCTCTTTTATTTCCGATTTATGAAAGCACTGCACCAACTCAGTGAGGCAGACACTGATAACATCTTGTTTACCAAGAGATATGAAGTTCAGAGTGATTAAACAAAATCTCCAAGATCAGAAGGTTTCTAAGTGGCAGATCTAGGATTCGGATTCAAATAATTTAAACATCATTACTGACTTCCAACTAAGAAGAAGGAGAAGGGGGAGGAGGAGGAGGAGAAATGGAAGGAAAGAAAAGAAGGAGGGAAAAGAAAGTGGGAGAGGAGGAAAAGCATATCAGAAATTCAGAAAACCAACAAGTGTCTGCATTATTGTTAGCAAGTGTCCAAATCCCCGATCATGCACAACAAGATTTAGAATTCCTTGTGGGTTTCTTTGTACTCAGGTCTCACTACACAGATCCAGCCTGAGAATCACTATAATTCCTATCTTCCCAGTTTTTTTCTCAGTGGGTTGTTGATGGTCCATGCAGGATTGTGTTAACCTCACATTGTAATTTCTGGTAGCAAATGTTGCTGTTGGTTATTTAATGGTGTTGATGGTATCTCATTGAGGCAAACTTCCATCTTTTTGGTGCCAACAAGAGGCTATTGATATAAATTCCTACATGGAAATGCCTTCTTTCTTTCTTTCAAGGTGGAGTTTTCAAGTAGTTATTTTAAGTTAACCAAGGAGCAGACAGAAAAATAGCAAGACTCAGGATATAGAACAGTATTCAATGCAAAGGAGATAGACCCTGCTCTGATCTGAATGTGTCCTCTCAAATTTATATGTTGAAAGTTAGTTGCTAATGTGATAGTGTCAAGAAGTGAGGCCTTTAGAAGGTCATTAAAGCACGAGAGTTCTGCCTTCGCAAATGGGGTTAGCATTGCTCCCCACTCTTCTCTTGCTTCCCACCATGTGAGGACACAGTATGCTTCCTCTGTGTGTGGACACAGCAACAAGGTGCTATCTTGGGACCTCATACATTGACTATGCCATTGCCTTGGTCTTGGATTTCCCAGTCTCCAGAACTGTGAGGAAATTTCTGTTCTTTATAAATTATCCAGTCTCAGATATTTTATTACAGCAACACAGATAGACTAAGAGCAACCCCCTGACAAGTTTTGCCTACCACTTCTGCCTAGGCCTGTCCTGAATGACAAAGATACGCATTACATTTAACATGTTACTGTATAGATGGATCTTTAGGGAGAAAAATTTGGAGGATACTCTCTGCTTGGTTTTAGCTATTAAGGAAACCATTCAAAAAGCACAATGGATAATTACTGTTCTCACCTCCAGGAGATGAGTGGTGATTTCTCAATAGAGAGAACCTTCATTCTGAAGGCCTGGGTGGAGGAACCCATTTGGTTATTTAGTAAACACTTGCCAGTATGTTCTGTGTGTCAAATACTGTGGGGAGCAGAGCACAGTGGCGTAAGCCTATAATCTCAGAGCCTCAGGAGGCTGAGGCAGGAGGATCCAGAGTTCAAAGCCAAGTTCAGCAACAGCAAGGCACTAAGCAATCCAGTGAGACCCTGTCTCTAAGTAAAATATGAACAAAGGGATGGGGCTGAGGTTTAGTGGTTGAGTACCCCTGAGTTCAATTTCTAGTACCCCCCCAAAATGAAAAAAATACAAATACTGTGAGGACACAATGAGGGGCACAACTTCTCCCAAAGAGACCCCCAGTCTGGTAGCTTACATTAGTATTAGCTGAGAGACTTATTTGAGAATGGAGTGCTATTTAGAAGAAAGGATTTTTTAATTAAATGAGGTGATTTCATAACAATCTAAGTTTAAATGGCAGTGAAAGACAAGCAAAAATACAGACCCAAGAATAGAATTTTGCATTAAATGGAGACTTGCTTAATCTAAACTAATCCATTAAACAGTATGTCAATACATTTGATTTAGTAAATATTATGTGCTGATATTATTTTTATTTCTTATTTTAATAGGTATATGGGAAATTTCATAATGGTGATTTTTAAAAAATGAATATAGCTAATTTGACTTTGGTTCTTTGGCTGCATTTTAATAGTTAATGAATATTTAGTCTAAATTTTTAATTGATGTGTTTTAAAGTTCTTGAAGCTTAGACTTTAAAAAATAAGACTTTCTGACTCATGATATTCTTCTAAGATAAAGAGCTGAATGGATTTATTAGTTTAGAATGAAATAACTGTATTTTAGTCTATTTTAGTTTACTTTTCACAGCACTCTTTTGTTGTTTTTTTATTTGTCTGTTTGTTTTGATGCAGTGGGGATTGAACCCAGGGCCTTACACATGCTAGGCAAGTGCTTTACCAATGAACTACACATGACTCAGAGTTCCCTTTCTAATAACATTATATTTTGCCTCTATGAAGTACTGGGTTTTTACAGACTTACTGAGATTTTAGTGATATCTTCCCAAGTTAGAGCATTTTAATGAACAACTCAGTATGAATAGAGCATTTTTGAAGTAAACTCAGTAGCCAGGAGGGCTGAATACTGCTGTCTGGAACCACATAACTCATGGGTCTTGCTGCCATGAGATTGAGCATGAAATTTCACATCAAAGACCTCCATGCCTGAGGAGCTGGGATGCAGGGGGGTGGTATGGTCAGGATGAAAAAGCGCACACAAAGCAGGCTGAGTTCTTCTCGTGTGTGAGGAGACCAAAGGGAGTTTCTGCAGGCGAGGGGTCTTTGTAGTCACTGTTCACTCTGGAAATAATAAACTCCTGTGGTCAGAGTTGCACAGATAGGGGAGTGATGCTCAAAATACCAGTAGCAGAAGTCCTAAGGCACCTTGTAATGATCAGCCCATATGTTGAGGCTGGGCTGGATCTGTGGACGTGCAGGCCATATTATTGCACAGAGCCCTATGCTTAAAAGGACCCTCTGCTTGCTTTAATGTTCTACCATCACTGTTCTAAAATTCTTAATGATTTTTGAACAAGAGGTTCCTCATTTACATTATATAGCTGATCCTAAGAGGAGATTTATTTCCAATTAACGACATCTTATTTTAAGGAAACCAGTGACAACACCCAGAATGATAAAAGGTCTGGAACTGTTGAGGAAATAAGAGATGGTTAAAAGGCAAAAATACAGTTTATGGTCAAGGGAATCTGTTTTATGACTGCCTTGATCTAGAAAAAGCAATGAGTTTTCCAGAGAAGAAATGAAGAGTTCTATGGCTTTGTTATTGGAATTTTCATCTTGTAAGAAAGGTAAAAGGTTTTAATGTATCAATGGTATTTGAACTTATTTGATTATAATTCCCAGTTAAAAATACATTTCATTCATGACCATGCATATACGTGTGTGTATGGGGGTGTGTGTGTACATGTTTATATACAAGTTTCCTGAACTTACGTACCTCTACCATATGGTATGCATTCTGATATTTCCTGCTTTTACTATTTGTTTGCTTTTTATATTTTATTAAAAAAAATTCTGAGTGTCACCCAGAATTGACCAACTAATTGACCAACTAATGGGCCACCATTCACAGTCTGAAAAACTCTTATATAGCATGGGGTGGGATTGTATTACATAATTTGAATATTTTTGTGGTTGTAATATCATAATTTTCAAAGGCCAAAAATTGCAAGTTACTCCATTGGTGATGGAGAATATGCCAAACCAGTTGAATGGCAAAGGCAAAGAACTCTGGACTCGTTTTAGAAAACAAAGATTGGTGTCTTTGGTGTCTACCATTGCAACACCCTAAATAAGTTTGTTTATTACTCTTTCTCAATAATACTATTTGAAGATAATTTTCTAAATCTAAAGAGCTTATTCCTTTTTCTAACAAATAGTAAAATGCTATCAGCCCCCAAATAAAATCTTTATGGTATGCAAAATAGTTAGAAGTGGAAGTGTGGTAGAAGCTCAGGTAGGTGGTCCCAGGGTTTCACATACTATGCTCCTCACTTTCCACCTCTCACCCCGCCTCCTGCCCAAAGAGCTGTGAACGGTGAACACTTTAAAAATGATCCAACTCAATAACTGAATCTTAAATCTGATCTAAGGATTACTGGTGAGCAACGGGAACGGGAATGAAACCTGTGAATCGGTGTCTTTGTTAGGCCCTCAGTTATCCTCATCAGAACGAACGCTCCATAAGGGGAGAGACTGCTTCTATCCAGATCCTTGCTTGATCTTCAACACATCCAGCACAGCACCTAACACAGTAGACACTCAGTGTACCTTTGCTGAATCAACGAATCACTTTGCAAAATTTGTCAATGCAAAATGTGGGGCAGTGAAGTGTATTTGTAAAAATTCTCAAATTGTTAGCAGGTACAGACTGTAAGGCTCATCCTTCAGGGTAATTGTAGTAGCACATATTTTTCTACTAAAATTGGACATTGTTCTGTTTCTTCTTGGAGATAAGAATACCCAATGAAACTGGCCCAATGAAATTCAGTGTCTTCTTGGAGGTGACCTGGCACAACAATTTGTATGTAGGAAGGATGATACATAGCTATTCAATTTCTGACTTGTTTATTGGTAAGCTCTAAAAGGAAGTTCCATGAGGACATCCTCATGTTCAGTGGATGAATGGTATGCTTCTCAGTTGATGATGCCATAGGGCCCTTTAAAGCATTGGTATTTTGTCAAGTAGTATTATCCATAAAAAGGAACTTGTGCTGTGCCAGTCACTTGCTTTTATGGGCGACCCAATGCCTTTCTGAATATGACAGCCTCACTGTTAGTAGCAATTTGTTTCATAATATTGTGGTATGATTGAAAGCAGATAGTAAAGAAATCTTATGAATTTTTCCCCTCTTAATGGAATTACTACTGAGAAAAAAATAGTACTTTGGTTGGGCAAGTCCTCATCACACCAAGTGAGCTCTTCAAAATGTTATATCCCATTTGTATCACTAACTATATTTTTAAGATGACAAGAGGTATAAAGCTTATGGTTACACAGGGCACTCATCTTCATGCACAACTTCAGCATTAATGTAACCTTTAAAATGTAACCTTTAAAAAGTGCTGTAGTTATCAGCAGCATGACCCATATCAAAACGGAACTGCCTGTCAAGGCTCCCTCATTTGATGCATGCAAGTTCTGTATTTGCCTTCTTAGGTATGTGTTATGGTAACTTTACGTGGCCTGCACAGCATGCCGATGTGGAATCTCCATAGTTGTAAATTCTGAACCAATGTATAATCGCTGGCATCTATTTATTTAGGTGGCTTGGAACATCCAAATGCTCTGAACTCACTTCTTCCTTAAAATGAAACCAAAATGTCCTCTCAATGAACATGCACACCTTTAAACTAAGTTTGAGCATGCTTATTCTTCGGTTTTAATACAATTTAGGATTGTTAAGAATATACCCAGAAGCTACCTAAATTTTTCAAGTATATTTTACTTGAGTTAATACATATACTAGACAAAAAGTGGTGAACTTCAGAAAGTTCCAAATGCATTTCAGTTTGCCTTCATGGGGAGGCAGAATATTCAAACAGGTATTAGTGGGTTTATTGATTAGTCCTTTAGTTATTCTTGGGGGGGGAAAAAAAAGGAGGAGGAAAGAGTTCCTGGAAAGACATTGCTAACAAATTCTTTTGCCAAATATTTTTATTTTCTGGAAAAGTTCCTTTAAGAAGTAGTAAAGCAAAAAGAGAAAGAAAAAAAGAAAAAAAGAAGTAGTAAAGATTATATACAAAACTTTGCTTATAAAAACATTAAGGGTTTATAATACTGAAGGCATGTATAATCTGAAAGACCAACAGTAGGAGTTTGATTAAATAAAGTGTAGCCTTTCTATAATAAAAATAAAGGAAAGTATTTATCAAATAAGAAAAGTGGGGTTGGCGATGTAGCTCAGTGGTAGCGCACCTTCAGAGTTCTAACAGAGTGGTAGGCTGAGGCAGAAGAATGGCAAGTGCAAGGTAGGCAACTTAGGGAAACCCTGTCTCAAAATAATAAAATCCACCAGAGGTTTATCTCAGAGTTAGAACAAACACTCCTGGAATTAATCACCAGTACCAAAAGTTTCAAAAAGATATTTAGGTGGATAGTTTATTATCCCACTCATCTGATTCACAAGTTAAGGCAATTTCTGAGAATTTGCATCATGCAAGATCATTAGCACAGACAAAATCAAGTGGCACATTATCTATATGAGAGCTTTCCTTGAGGTTCCAGAAGAATCTAAACTAGTGAGAGAAAAAATGGCAAGAGGGGCAGAGAGATGGTAAGCAAACCTCTCAGAAGGGAAGAAATACATTTAAATAATTTTCTACATTCCTTGTGCCTTTTTAAATTCACACACTTGGATTATTTACCTTACACCAGTGAGTAGCAATTAGGTTGCTAAAAAAGGCAAACAAACTAATTGGTAAACAGGAAACATTTTACCTGAAAGGAAATTAAGTGAAATTGGTTGGTTGAACTTAACTTAGGAAATATTTTAAAAACATTATTTCTTCTTCTAGGGTTGGGATGTGGTTCAGTCATAAAGCATTTCCCTCTCATGCATGAGGCCCTGAGTTTGATGCCTAGTACCACAAAAAAATAATAATAATAAAATAAAATAAAAAACATCTCCTCTTTTCTCTCTTGCCACTAAAAGTATGTTTTAAATGGTTAAGGGGCAGAGTAAAATACTACAACTTCATTCAGAAAAGACAATATTTAGATCAAATTGATAAAATAATGGTTTTGTAAGACAAATGTACATGATAGGACAAATTAATATAAATAGTTACTATGGGAATAGTAGTTAACATGTAGAAATATCCCTTATATAAAATAGATCAAATAAAATTAAATATCATTCATAGTGCAGTGGCTGGCTAAAATTGAGAACACATATAGTTATAAATATACATTTGTGGATCAAATTTTTTAGAAGAATGAATTAATTAATATAACTTCATCTCATCACCTTATGGACTTTTGGCAATTTATACGTGGTAGCATGTATAAATTAAACCAGATATTGGTTACATGCTACCTTGCAAAACATCATTAAATTTTGGGATGGGAGGCAAGTTATATTCACCTTATTATGCAAACTTATCTGTTCAATAGTTCTTTGTTCATAATATTTAATTCAGAAATTAAATAGGGAATTTATGTATATACTATAAAGAATATAAATATACAAGATAAAACCAAAAAGCCATAAAATCACAATGAAGGACAAATTGGAAAGCATTCATTATTTCAGAATATTCACCACAGACTATGCCATTTTCATTAATATAGTTTGCCTTGGTTCTAACAAAGAAAATTCACCTTAATATTGTTCATAGCTGGGCGCAGTGGTGCACACCTGTAATCCTAGCACTTTGGGAGGCTGAGACAGGAGAATCACAAGTTCAAAGCCAACCTCAACAAGGACAAGGCACTAAGCAACTCAGTGAGACCTTGTCTCTACATAAAAAACAAAATAGGGCTGAGGATGTGGCTCAGTGGTCGAGTGCCCCTGAGTTCAATTCCTGGTACCAAAACAAACAAACAAAAATTGTTCATGAGGCAAGATGGAGAAAAAAAGAATAACTTCTTTATTATTTGGGAAGATAAAAACATCTGCATATTCCTTTTACAAGCATGAAAACTTTAGAGGTAAAATAAATATTCACAGTAGCTAAACTGTGGAACCAACCTAGATGCCCTTCAATAGATGAATGGATAAAGAAGCTGTGGTATATATACACAATGGAATATTACTCAGCAATAAAAGAGAATAAAATTATGGCATTTGCAAGTAAATGGATGGAGCTGGAGAATATCATGCTAAGTGAAGTAAGCCAATCTCAGAAAACCAAATGCCAAATGTACTCATTGATAAGTGGATGCTGATCCATGATAGGGAGAGACACGGGAACAATGGAGGAACTCTGTTCACAGGGGTGTAAGGGGGGAGGGGGCATGGGGACAGTAAAGGTGGTAGAATACAATGGTCACCATAGCCCTAACTTTATGTATGACTGCATGTATGTTGTGATTCTATATCACAACCAGAGAAATGAAATGTTATCCTGTGTCTGTGTACAAGGAATCAAATTGCACTCTGTTATCATGTAAGCCTAAATAGAACAAATAAATAAATTAAATATGAAATAAATAAATAAATGTTTGGCTGTATTTGTGACCACATAGTTTGACTCATAGCACTGTTTCATGATGAGCATGCAATAGATATGTATCTAAAACAACCTTAGCCATTGATGCAGTGGCAGTGTTCATATGTAAAGATCAATCCCTGTGTACAAGAAGAAACTAAGCAAGACCAATGACCTTTGTGCCAGAGGACTACCCCAGAGCATAATAGTGCTACCTAGCCATACTTGGGAATGGTATCATAAAATCCAATGTTCAGGGCTGGGATTGTAGCTCAGTGGTAGAGCGCTTGCCTGGCATGTATGAGGCATTGGGTTTGATCTTCAGCACCACATAAAAATAAATAAAATAAAAATAAAGCTATTGTGTCCATCTAGAATTTTAAAAAATCCAATGTTCAACTATTTGTAATTGAACACTTGTAAAATGGAAACTCATCTCCCAGCCTCATGAATCTAAAGAGAACATATCTGCATTGTCCATCTATTTTATTCTATTAGTCTCATTCCAAATTATAATAGACTTAGTAAAATATTAACTTGTACATCAGACATATGCTCAAGCATGTGATCAGAGATCTTGTGCTTGTAAAGAAGTTAAAATAGCTAAGAATGCATGAATTCGTTGCTATTTTATAATCAGGTTCATTCATTCAATAAATGTTTATTGAATTCTACCATGTTCCACGCATTGGGTTAAGGGATAGACAATTATTATTCTTAATTTCCCTGTTAAAACAAACTTCAAACTGTGAAATTCATTAATTCAATTGTTATTCAAAATAAAAAATTAATTCGATAGCAAGCCTTCTGATTTCAACTTGACTCCCTCCAAAGTTTGTATTAGCTTATTTATGGTTTGAGAGTTTATAAACAATTTTCATTGTATGATATACTCAATAAGATCTATGTGATAGAATATGAGATCCTCAAATTATCTTTGTTATCCTGGGGACTAAGTCCAGCTCACTAACATCCAAGAAGGATTATTCATAATATTTTGGAAAACAAGAGATGTGATTAACTCTGCCAAAATCAGAGGAATTTGAGTTCTCTTCCAGGCTTTGCTTTCAGAGAGCCTTGCTGTTATGAGATGACTGCTACTGCCCCTTTTATAACCTGGAGAAGGGCATGGGGACAGGGACAGGAGCAGGTACATATGTGTTTATTATATTAGAGAATATAATTAAGACACCTTGCAATGGTGGGTGGGAAATATAGCACCTGCACTAGGGTGCTGGGAGAAAACACTAAAAACGTCCACAACTTAAACTCAGCAGAGAAAAAGATAAAAAACATCAAAAGACAAAGGGCTGATATGCCCACTTCTTAACACTATGATGTAGACAAACCTTTTTGGGTTTCTAGTGCTTATTCCTTTTTATTTCATCTTGTTTTCAACCGATTAGAAGCCAAAGTTCTGTGTCCGAACACCACATTCACATTCCTTTAGTACTGACATGGAACCAGCTCTCTCTCTTGCCTCCACTTTGGTCTGTCTTTCCTTGTTTTGTCTTGTCTTGTCTTGTGGAATATCTCCTGTCTGGAGGGTCTACACGCCTGTGAGGCAGTATCCCTGCTGGTCTTTGAGTTAGATGTAGAGGTAGGCACGTAACCACACTGTGCCTGGTGATTTCTTACCATCTTACTCGTTTCCTGTGGGTCTCAATTCTGCATGACTCAGCAACCTCACTTTTTAGATCTAGGATATTTTGTATAAAAATTCATACAAATCATCATTTAGAACAATAGATTTAGATCAAAATATTTAGACCTAACTGCCAGGATGTCAGCTAAGTATTAGAATCTCCACCTCAAGAAAGAAAAGGATGTATAGTTTGAGAGAGCTTCCCAAAATCACTAATCAGCATATTTGACCAAATGTTAATATTTTGATCTAGATAACATTTTGATCTAAATACATTTTTCCATTATGCTAGCTTTGAAAATTTTTAAACTTGACACAAGATCTGGCAATTAGGAAACTATTTTAAGTACTTAATGTATTCACTCATTTAATCCTCAAAATAAGCATAAGTAGGGCTAGGGATATAGCTCGGTTGGTAGAGTGCTTGCCTTGTAGGCACAAGCCCTGGGTTCAATCCCCAGCACCACAAAAAGAGAAAAAAAAAGGATAAATAGTAGATGCTACTGTTATCCCCATTTTACACTGAATGACAGCCTACAGAACAAAGCTAAGTGACTTGTCTAAGTCTGACCATGACTGGATGTGAGGGCGATCTGGCTCCTGCAACTGTCACCCCAGTGATCGCCAGCGTTGATTCTGCTGATTCAGCTGGCTAAGCAGGTGTCCCCTTCCTCCCTCACAGGTCAATGTGTGTCCCTCCCTAAACTGCACTGGGCCAGAGAACAGCCTTCCCCAATGGAGGAGGACTCTTTTTTAGTTAAGGGTATATGTGTAGTTGTGTTTCCCTGCTAGAACCTCCAGTCAAGCTCTCCAGGACCAAAGTCTAACCACTGCTAAGAGATGGAGTTCAGTATCTCATGGAGCCATCACAGTTCCAGGGGCTGGGTAGTCAGTCACTTCACTCACCCTTCCAAAAATCATAGGTCTATTATCTTTAATGGTAGTGAGGAAATGGCTATAAAAATTTAGATCAGGAGTAACCAATCTGTCCAGATAAAGAAAAAGCATTTGAATAACGTAACATAGCAAATCCTCCAAAAGAGGAGGCTTGATCATCCCTTGGCTGGGCAATTGCAGTAGAAGCCTCACTGTCTCTGTACCCAGTGGCCTAAGGGCCCCATCCAACTTCCACTCCATCATTCCCAGGAAACACGCTTTCTACAGCCCATGTCCTATGAGACCTACAAGCCGACCTTGGCCTCAACTCTGGCTGCTCTTCTCGCATCCCTCTTTGCCTGGCTCCCTACTAACTCAGGATAGCCAGCCCTCTGCACACACTGTGGCTCTTCCCACTGACGAGAATCCCTTTTCTTCTCATTCTGCCCAGGTCACCTCCAAAAATTTCTTGTCCTCCTTCAGGGTCCCAGTAGAATGTTATCTTCTCTTTGTTATTTTTCCTGGAAGTCTCTTTCTTCTCAAGGCAATCAGAATCCATCTCAAATGCATTTCTATAGGACTTTTGCAGGAATACTTATCACAATGTATGAAAATTGTTGACATGTCTCTTTCTCCCACCAGTTCCAATTTAGGAAGTGGCTGTAACTTCTTCATCCAGGTGCTCAGGGTCTGTCAGAGCCTGACACAGATGGAGTTTTTCAGTAAATGGTTTTAAATTACATTTACTGCTGTGAATATGATTTTATGGAAATTTATAATCTCCCAGCAAAATAAAATATCAGGGTCAATGTGTGGGTGCTTTATAGTGAATGGATAAATAAAAGGGCCTATTCTTTACATATCTTCTTTTCTGCCTTATGTTTGATTTTTCAAAACATTTTAACTGATACATAAAAATATAACAATTGTACACATTAAGGAGTTACCATGTAATATTCAATACATTGCATATTTCCTTTAAGTATCTTGATTCTTAAAGCAATGAGGTTTTCCTTTAAAAAGTTAAAGAAGACCTTCATGGATCTATCTTCTTAACAACATGAATATTTCTAAGATTGATATGTTTTAGTGAGTAGGTTTTTTTTTTAAAGATAACTTCAAGAATCAAACTCTAGAAATTGTAATATCATCACATCCCGCCCCCCATAGAAAAGAATAATTTGTTCTCCACATGTGTTTTAAAATTATCTGTAATTCTAGCCGCACACAGTGGCTCACGCCTTGTAATCCCAGCACTTTGGGAGGCTGAGACAGGAGAATCGCGAGTTCAAAGCCAGCCTTAGCAACGGCGAGGCACTAAGCAACTCAGTGAGACCCTGTCTCTAAATAAAACACAAAATAGGGCTGGGGATGTGGCTCAGTGATCAAGTATCCCTGAGTTCGATCCCCGGTACCAAAACAAAAAAATTATCTGTAATTCTTTTGCAATATGGTCAAAAAAATAAGTGAATGGGTGATTTCAGAGTGGTCAAATCACTTGGCTAAGATGAACGTTCTGATACCCAATTGATTTTATTTCCTTCCAGAAGGCAACAGAAAACAAAATCATCTTATTCTTTGCCAGGGATCAAGTAGGAGTGAGGAAGAGGTCCCATGCTCACTCATCAAGTAGGAGTGAAGAAGATGTCCCAGCCTCTGCACCTGCTGGAGGAGCACTTCAGACAGAAGCTGATCTTTCATTCATCCAGCCAGGGTTCATGTGTAGTTGAGCTGTTGGCAGATTCGGTTCAATTCTAGTGGGATCCACACACAAAATACATTTCCCCTAAGCAACTGTTTTCATGTTTTTCCTCTGTCCCTGTGGAGCAAATGCCTCACTAAATAACTCTCTCCATTGGCATACTGTGAGCCAGAGCCCCTTGCGGGCTTGGAAGGGAAGCTCTGTAGACTTTCTCCCCAGTGCGTGGAGTCAGGGCACATGCGGCCCAGTTACAAGATAAATGGTGGTGTGGAAACAAGTCGGCTTAGCCAACTGCCTCAGCGCCACAGTCAGGGTCTTTTCTATAATTATTGCATTTAATACAGCTAGTTACTTGCACAAAAGAGCTTCCGGATACAGCAATTTCCACCGGGGGCTGTTTAGGAATGTACAGGCCCATCATTTAGCCCTGATATTGTTGGGTTGTCAGAATTGATCATAGCTCTTGACGGAACACCTCTAGCTTTTTTTTTTAACGGAGTGCCTCAGAGTGACATTTCGCATTGTTTAAGTAGGAGTGATCTGTTAGTTTATATTTTATCTAAAACTGCAGATCAGATGACCTCCCTCAGGGCCTAAATACATGAATCCTTTTCGCATGTTATAATTAATAGTGGAGTGGGGAGAGAAATTCATAACGAGGGGCCGAAGAGCTGGGCAGAGCAACTTGTCAAAAAGAAGGAAATTCCACTACAGATTAGCTTATTTTTAAGCATGTCAAGCTCTACATACAAACGTGATCTATTGCTTCCTTGTAATGTCTGTTTGGGCCCACATGCTCCGGGCGGTGTCAGACACTGCTGTAAATTTTGTCTGAGTCAGGGCGATTCTGATTGATCTCTGAGTGTAAAATCGATAAGAAGACACTGTCATTTTCTTAAAGGATGAGCTAGAAAAGGAAAATAAATTAAGACTCCACTGAATGTCTATCTCCAGTGCTCATTAATTCAGTGTGGTCTGTACTTTGTTAATGTTATGGCTTTAATCTTCCAGGTGCTCCTCCTGTGGCTACTTGCCAGCGCCCTTTCTTGTGTTATGTATATTTCATCTGAGTGTAGGAGGGGGGATAAATGGCTGCCCTCTTTTCTCCCTTAGTTCCTGATTAATCCATTTTATTATTTTGGAGGAATATATCACCATGGATACTGATTAAGTTTAAAACAGACAAAGCCTCCTTCCTGCCCCTCTCTCCTCTTTTTCCTCTTCTTCCCAGTGCGTCCCCCACCCACCCCTACCAACTTCTTTATCAGGAGATATATTTATTTGTCTTGAATAGTTTGGGCAAATAATAATTCCAAGCATTTTTGCCTCATGTGAGAAAACTCCACTAAGATTAATTTCCTCTTTCTCCCTCTCCTCTTTCCCTTTCCTTTCCCTCTCTCTCTTTCTCCTCCTCACCCTCTCCTGCCACTGCCCCACACCACCTCTTTATCAGGTGTCTTAAATAGATTAGACAAATGCTAATTCTCAGCATTTTCCCAATGTAATAACCTCCATGGAGGTTGACTTTTTTCTCTCTCTCCCTCTTCCTTCCTTCCTCTCCCCTACCCTCACCCCACCCATTTCCTTTCTCCCTGTCTCTTGCTCCATTCCACTCCTTCCTCAGGAGACGTATTTATTTGCCTTGAATAGTTTGGGCAAATAATAATGACCATGCATTTTGCCTCATAAAACAAACTCCATAAATGTTTATTTTCTTCTCCTGCCCCCCTCCCTTTCGCCCTTCTCTTCCTTTCCCATACCTTCTGTTTCTCTTTCCTCTCTCTATTATTCCTTCTCCCCCCATCCCTCAGCTCTGGGTCTTGTCTGAGGGTTTTCGTCAGACATTTAAAAAGTTGTTTTTGTAGATTTCCTCAACTTTAAGACTTTATGTGCACCAAGAGTTTTTCCACCATGTTTCTTGAGCAATAGTTCTTCTAAATATGTGAGAGGTAACACACACACACACACACACTTTAAGGTTTTATGGTTGTTGGTTGTATTTACCATCATGGGCTCACAAACATGTCCTTGGACTTTCAGGTTTTGCATTTTGCTCCTCAGGAAGAGAGGTGGGTGAGGACAAGATGAGTAGAATGTCATCTCCATTGGTATTCTGCAGTAAATATCAGCATTGTAACACTCTATGATCTGTCTGCAGCAGAGACTGAACATCCAGATTTGTTGGTGGCTCTGCTTTGACTCCTGTGAATGGATGTGGTGAGTCAAATGTTCCTCCAAGATAGCTCATTTCTGACACATTCTGAACACCTTGCTCATGAGTCATATGTTGCAATCACAGCTTCAGTAATTGTTCATGGAAAGCCATGAATTTAAGTCTGGTTCTAGAAGCTTTTTATTTGCTTGTGAAAATTTATATAGATAATATAAAATTTGCTCAATTTTTCAAAAAGAGTCCAAAAAGAAAAGGGGTGGTTAAAAAAATCTAGACCTATTTGCTTCAAACAGCATTAAATTCATGTTCATAAAGGATGTTTGCTTTCTTTAACAAAGCATAGTACATACCAATTAATTATTTCTCAGGGAAAGGTCATTTAGGGGACTCTGGATCTCCATCTTCCCAACTGAGCATACTAAATGAATAGATTTGCAAATTTAATCTAGAAGTGACATATATTTGGCCTTGAAGTTGTTTGTCTTATTCCTCTTCTTTTACACATTAGTCTTTATTTAGTATGGAGACCCTTATACAATATACATTTTGAAATTTGTAAATACTGTGCATTTATATTTGAGGATTAAATTTGAGAGGAAAACACATACTAAGTAATATATTTGCTACTTACACCTCCCTCCCACCATTAACATGGTGCTGTGGTAATTTCTTACCATGGAGACTGCTCTCAGATATCTGACGGATATAGTTTGGAAGTGATCACTTGTATTTTTAAAGTTTCTTTTGTTTCTTAGACCTGAAAACTTAATTTTTCTCAAAAGATATCTGAAAATTTGGGGGAGAGGGTCTAAATAAGAAGTTTGATGAGTCAATTAAGTGGTTGTCTTAAAATCTGTAGTTTGCAGAGGGGCACTGTTTCTCCATATATTTATTTATTCATGCCTATAATGTGCCTGGTTCTCTGGAATGGAATGATTGCAAAGCTATTTATTTATTTATTTATTTATTTATTTATTTTTTCTCAAAAATTGCATTTTAATACATGTTATCAAACATAACAGAAAAAAACAAATTTTCAGAAGCTGTACACACTGTTCACTGAAAACATTTGTTGAGGCAAATAGAAAAAAATTGTTACAATCATAATTTTTCTAACTTTGCACAAAATTATAAGCAGATTAAATTCTTCATATTAAA